>JAQPPZ010005773.1:0-62142 GCA_028583015.1 Wollemia nobilis
GAATTTTAAATCTAAAAGAAAGAATATTAAAATTTCTGTTTGATTTAAAAGTCATATCACTTAGAAATTAGCTAGTTTTAGTTTACAAACATATTATAAAATTTATTAAAAATTTTAATTTTATATGTTTATATTTTTTTGGTAGGTTAATAATTTAAACGGGTTTTGAAAGGTCCCAAAACCTTGTTACATATGGATAAAAATATTTATAATAAGTTCAACGACCAAATAGAAAGAACACATTCTGTGGGTGGTCCTAAACAATACTATGAAAGCAAGATTGGGAATGCAGTCCCAGGGGATAATCCCACCCAACAATAACAAAAAGAAGCAATGGACTAGCACTGTCATCAAACTTTGGTGCTGGTTGTAGGATCTTCATTACCTACCTCCTGACCAGTAAACAATAGTTTGAACTAATAATGGAGCTTGTCCATCACCTTAGTTACCTGAAGGTTGAGCGTCCATGTTGCCTTTGCCGAATTTTCTACTGCATATAGGTTGGCCATAGAGGATGCTATCAAGTAGAGAATCAAGTTTTGCATTGCAGGTGTGGAAGCTTCTCCCATTGTCTTAGCTTCACTATTGGGCCTAGCCAAATTTGGCTTGTTGGGGCTCTCCTCATGGGTAACCTTTGGAAACAGACTGTTAGTCTTCTACATTTTACAAATTTGCTTGGGAATTTAGTCATGGGTGACCTTTGGAGGTAAACTACTAGCCTTTCACTTTTTACAACTTTGTTTGGGAGTGCATTTTGCAATTAAAGGGTCTTTGTCCTTTTTGGCCTTGGAATTCCTTAGGGATCGATGCCAAAATTCATGGACAGAGAGGAGAGAGTCTTGGCCAGGTAGATGTGATGGAATAATGTGCCAAATGGCACTCAACCCTTTTGCATGGATTTTCCTACTTAATACATCCAAGAAGGAGATTATAACTCCTTTGAATATCTTTCTCCTTAGATTGCATCAATTTCTTGAATAAAAAGCAATGTTTTTTCTTCTATAGGTAATCCATGAGCCACCTTGGAGCTTTGGACAAGGATGAGATAGCTCTCTTACTACCTTTTGTTGATGCTACTCCCAACGTAGCATCTGCTTTCCTTCTATGCACTTATACCTTCGTTGTGCTCCATGTTCATGATGATAGAGGTGAAGCTTGATGCTTTTGAATGCTGAAATGTGCTCTATATTTTATTTTACGTAGATAGATTTTTCTTCCTTGCTATGATTTACGTAAATATTCATGATAGATTTCCTTTGGTTCCTTTTGCTTACATAAATAGCCTTTGAAGGCTTATTGTCATTTACGTAAAACTTCCTTTGTCTACAGGTTTGATCTTGGAGAGAATGCCCTTTTGGTGTTGGAGAACGCTCGATCCTTTGGCCCTTCCTTTGGGTACCTTTTTCCTTGCACCTGTTGTGCCTATTGTGGCACCTTTAAATCTGGTCCTTTCCCTGCATTAGATGTATTATATAAGTGCAACACCATGTTACCTTTACATGTATATAGAACTTTTTATTGCACCTTTTCCTTGCACTCTTTTGTAGGTCTAAAATTCTTATTCTTGTAGCAGATTGATGAGTGCAAAATGAGGGTTTTAAGGATGTCTCTTTGGCTAGACTCCTTACCCTTTTTCTTGGATGATTGATGGTGAATCTAGGCCTTGTAAATGTTGTAGAACAAAATCTTTATTTTAGTTGCATTAACCCTAAGTGCTTTGGATTTGAGACTCACCAAGTCTCAATATTAGAAGTTTATTTTTGGTTAGTTATTTTTTCTTTTTTATTTTCTTGTACTAACCAATTTTGGTGGCTTATATTGGCCACTATGAGTTGCAATTTTCTATGCTTTAAAAGAGTCTTTAAACACTTGATCTAAAAAATATTTTGTAGCCTTTATTTCAAAGCACAAAACTAATTTCTTTTGAGAGTAATAATAGTGTAAATAAATCTAACAAAGTCTACTTTTAATGCACTAACAGATTACACCTTATCACTCCAATCTACTCTCAAGAAAATGTACTTAATCAATTCACTACAACTAATCAAGAATAATCTCAAATAAACCTTCAAGATTTATTTTGTAAATTTCTTACAAGCAAGATATTAGGAGATAGTCTTCTTTTGCTTTCCAAAGTAGATAATAGGTTAGTTGATAGATATTTAAAATTTTGAAATCTAATCAACTCCTAATGTGCAAATGAATTTTAAAAAGAACCTTTCTTCTTTCACACTTGAATATTGTAATACAAATCTCCTTTTTGCAACTTTAATTAGGATGAAGGTATTTTAATAAATTTGATAAGTAATTCACCTAATGAATCTACTTGCACCAATAGTTGCTCATATTTTTTTGAATGCTTTTGTAGCTCATTTTTTTCTTCTATAGAGGATGTAGATCTTAGTTTCTAAGAACACCAAGTTGCTACCTTGAATAGGATCTTGCAGCTCTTTGTAGATGGTTTTGAACAATTTCTTCTTCATCAAATTGATGGTCTCGAACTTTCTTTCATGAGCCTAGGATTTGGTGACTTTGATCTCCTCTTGTAATATCCTCCTTATACTATAAATTTGGAGAATTTTGTATCTCTGAAGTAGTGACATCTTTCTGTAGGAGGTAATATTCAAATCTCCTTGGTAGTGGATTTCTCCATTGAGTTCTCCTTTAAGTATTTTTTTAGAAAGGCTCTTCTAGCCTTTTATTGGATGCTCATCGAGACCTAGTCAAGTCTTTGATCTTGCAGCTTCTTCTGGTTTACCTAGATATCTTATCTTCAACCTTCTACTTCTGGAAGTATTGGTGTTGAGATATTCTCCTAGATCTCTGATTCTGCTACTTCTTGATATGATTAGGACTCTCCTAGTTCTTCTTCTTCTTCCTAGTCTAGAAGTTCTTCAATGATATCTCCTAATATCTTTTGCTTCAGGTACTGGATTAATTCTGAAGAGAATTTTATTCATAACTTTCTTGTAGGAAGCTTTCTCGACTTACTAGATCACCTTTACCTGCAGCAAAAATATTAGTACTAAAATATTCTTTTGAATTGGATCCTTTCCTCTATAATCTTCTTTAAGATAAAAGACATCTAAGGCATGTTTCAATACCAAGGCTTATGTGGCCTATTCTTCAATATCAAGGCTTTTATGGCATGTTCTTAAATATCAAGGCTTTTATGGCGTGTTCTTCAATATCAAGGCTTCTATGGCCCATTATTCAATATCAAGGCTTCTATGGCCTATTCTTCAATATCAAGGCTTTTATAGCCTTTTTTTCTGGATCAAGGCTTCTATGGCTTTTTCTTATGGATCAAGGCTACTATGGCCTTTTCTTCTTTTGAAGTTCTTCAATCTATCAATGGAGATATCCTATCTCCGAACTTCACCATGATTCTTTTCCATAAGATTCTTATAAAGTATTCTCCTTTCTGGAGCAACTAATATTTGTACTATGAAAGCACTGTGAACTTCGTGCAATGAAGTTGAGGTCTCCTAGATTTCTATTTTAGGAGGTTTCCCAATAATCTAAGTATTAACAACCAACAATGAAAGAAAATTTTAGGTAAGTATTTCTAGATCTCTTAGCTTCACTAGTTGATTCATCAATCTAGTGGATCAAATACTGAGTCCTAGTCTTCATGAGTTTTTCTTCAACTCTATGGAAATACTCTAGCCCTATGCAATCTCAATATTTTTGAAACTGATATTTCAATCCTCACTTGTAACTCTCCCTAATTCTACCACCTAGACTCTTCTAAGAAATTTTGATAGTGACTAGTTCAATAGTGCATCAGGTTCTCAAAAAACTAAGGATCAAATAATAATGGTGGTTTCCCTATAGACCTACTATGGCTTGATCTACCATAACTCTGATACCACTATTAGCTTTTGATGCCACATACATTGGGAGATACCAATCGCAAGATGCAAAAAGAAATAAAATAAATCTACGAGATGACTAAAATATGCTATAAATAGAAATGAAAAAATATTACAATAGTAGCTATGGAGAAAATGAGCACTCCATAATATATGTTATTGCTCCATGAGGGAGCTCTAAGCTTATAGATCACACACACTACCCTACTGCCTATCTACCACACACTAACTATGATGTTGCTCTATGATGATTTATAATGATCTACATATATGGATATTATATAGGAAGATAAGTTCCTTGGACAACACTCTATCTAGTTGTACAAGTGGGCATCTTGCACATTATAGCTTGCACATTAACACTTGTGCATTTATTACATTGCATGATGTAACAACCCCAAATTTTAGTTACATCATATTCAATATTGGAAAGCAAATAACGATTAGTTTTCCATCATATTCAATATCCATCATCTAACTAATCATAATAGAAAGCAAGTATGAAATCCATGCATAACAATAATTACAAACCACAAGTAGAGGTACACAATATATACCCTAGGAACCCTCATGGGGAATAAAACCAACCTCCAAAATATGTTTCTCCTCTCATTTCATAAACTAAAATTGCCATAAATACAAGTATAGAAAAGCATCCCATAGATCTAAATCAAATATGCAATTAAAGGAATTAATTCATTTCTTTTACAAATCATGATGCAAATAAGGAAATGCCTCATTTCCTTTCTCTAAGCCATCATTACAATACATAATAATATCACAAACTCTTATATCTACATATTTATGAATGATCATCAGATTCATATTAAGGAGAAATTTCATCAATTATCGAGAGGGAACCCCATAATTCCCTCGGGAAGACATAAAAATTTCTCTACTCACATTAAGGCTTTCACTTGATTCAAAGTAGAAGGCATTACATCATAATAAAAAGGCCATCCATTGGAAAATATAAAGGTATCAATTATTATAACCTCAAGATCAATCATAATCCATTCTCATCCATGGAACATTGCTTGTTAACAAAATATTACATCATATAACATTCTATTAATCAACTTATATGAAATTAAATACATCATTCCATTTGAAAGCAAATAACAATTAGTTTTCCATCATATTCAATATCCATAATCTAACTAATCATAATAGAAAGCAAGTATGACATCCATGCATAAAAATAATTGCAAACCACAAGTAAAGGTACATAGCATATACCCTAGGAACCCTCATGAGGAATAAACCCAACCTCCAAAATATGTTTCTCCTCTCATTTTATAAAGTTAAATTGCCATAAATACAAGTATAGAAAGGCATCCCACATATCTAAATCAAATATGCAATTAAAGGAATTAATTCATTCCTTTTACAAATCATGATGCAAATAAGGAAATGACTCATTTCCTTTCTCTAATCCATAAATACAATACATAAGAATCTCACAAATACTTATATCTACATGTTTATAAATGATCATAAGATTCATATTAAGGAGAAATTTCATCAATTATCGAGAGGGAACCCCATAATTCCCTCGAGAATGAATTCCAAATTCATTCTCCAACCTAGATGTCATTATTTCATTTAAATCAATGTGATATAGTAATTATCTAGGGTTTCATAATACATGGAGATATCCCATACTCTCTCCAAGATTAGACTCCATATATTCTTTCCCCACATTCATCCATGAATTCACTATTTAGACAATTTCTGCCACATTGTTGTTGGATAAAAAACATACTATAGTTCTTATAATCCATCAACAAGATCACCCTATAGTTCTCACCAAACTGTCTCAAGATCTATCCAAAAGATTATTCTAGATTCTATAAAAATTTTACCTCAAATTGCATCATAACCCTACAACATGATTGAACTCTAGACTTTACAAATTTAGCCCCCAAGTAATCTATTAATCAATATTATTCTATAGTTTTAAATTTATCTCGTAGATTTTATCACAAAATTTCCTCTTAGTCTAAAAAACTAGATCACACCATAGTCTTCCATTATTCTTGACTAAATATTACGTTATAGTTTCTCACAAACTATCTCTCAAATTTGTCTTGTAGTCTATCAATCAAGATTACACCTTAAACATAAATTAGCCTTATAATATATCAACCAATATTACACCGTATGTAGTAAACAATTTTACCTTGTAACCTCTCAAAAAGATTGCATTTTCCTTGCATTCAAACTTGTAACTTGGATCATTAACATTTTTATTTTTAACCAAGAATTGATTCCATCTAATAATATTTTACCATCAATTCTAATGTATCTACTATTCAAATTTTACCATAAAAATTTACCTTTAGATACTTTAATTGAATCACCAAATCCTTTTACAAAGCCACACAATATGATCTAATATTACATTCATTTGCTTTCCAAACTTGATTACCAAACTTACTCCTAAGTTTGATCCAAAGATGAGTTTAATTGGTTCAAGAGGAGTTTTAAGTGAATCCTACTTTAATATCAAAGTGTGCTTTTGAACTCCCTTTTTGAAGGATATCTTGAGGTATAAAATCACCTCTACCTTCGAGTCTATATTTTCCTCTTTTTATATTGAAAAAGGATTATTTCCCCTTTATTATTTCAAAGGAGTATATAATAATAGTTTTATCTAACGGTCACTTAGGAATTATATTTAGAGGTACATGACCCACCAGTATTTTACTTTAAGTAAAAATGGTTATACCATGTGACCCTTTGGTATTTTACTTTAAGTAACAAATGGTTATACCATGTGAACTTCTAATGAATATTCAAAACAAAGGTTTACTTTGATAGATTGGTGGTCAATTGCTCACAATAATCTTACTTAAGGCCTAATGTTCATTCTCATGACACCTAAAATAAGTTTTATCATGAAATTCAACATCATTAAGTGACCAAACAACTATCAATGTTGTTAGCCAGCCAACATGGCATGACACATGTAGGATTCAAGAAGATAACCAGTGATCAGTTGTCATAAATATGACATGGAAAAACCAAAGGAAACTTAGGTGACATAGAGAAATCAATTGGTCTTGGCCAATTGCCTATGCACTGGATGTAAATCCATAGGCACTCAATTGCTAATAACTAAGTTATAAGACTTCTACACATTGAATGTGGGACATTTTCCAAATAGATAGAATTGGGTTACCTCCTTCTTGGAGATGATCCAAACACGGCATGAAAATCAAGAAGGTTAATTAACATGTAATATTCCACATATGGGCTCACCAAATATCTACCAGATGGTGAAGCACCTACCAATTAGCATTTATGGTCCACATGTAGATTACCTTAGTTTAACCATGTAACTATTATCCACATGACCTGTGTGGGACAACCAGTTTGGGAGCCCTAACAGAGCATTTTCACCACCTAGAATATGACCAAAGAAATTATATAAAAACCTTTAATTTCCTCTTCTAAGGTTGCAATGGAGTTGAGTAACATTGGGTCATCCTGAAAGCACGAGGATACGGAAACAAAAAGGAAATGCCAAGGTGCGATGCAAACGAAACTAAACTTAACGCTAAATCCTACGAACTGAAATGCATGAAAGGAGAGAAACATAAATGCATTGAAACAAGGTATAAAAGTGAATATGGAGTACAACCCTTTTTATTAATATTCTTTAGAACCCAGTTACAATCCGTCTCCTCCCTTTTCAGGGGCTAGGAGCGTTAAATATGTTCTTGTCACATCAACGGATGGTATTCCTTCTTTCGCGTGCCCACATGTAGAATGGGCGGACCAAACGTCGCCGCCACTTGCGTTGATGAGTCTTGACTCCTTGCTGCTCCTCTAATGTCGAGACCCTACGTTCAAGGAAATAGAAAATAGTCAGTAGCACCTGTAGATAAAATGAAACATGCAATCCCCAAGCCTACGATTAGTGCATGCAAAAAATGAATAAAACGATAACTAAATAACATCAAAATGATCTAAAAATTTAACAGAGGCATGAGGACATTACCAGGAGGGCACTACAAATGGAACAGTCAAAAAATTCACCATGGATTTCTAATCGCTCCGGGGTGGGACGATTAGACCTACAACAAAATGTCAAAAAGCATAGTCCCAAATGTCACATCCGGGAAGCTCCAAATCACCTACAAAGTTGGGGGTTAGGTAAAATGGGGTATTTTGGAAAGACCCAGAAGGTCAGATTTTTCCAATTCGGCCTCTATCACCGGGAATTTGATGATGCTACCTACATGTTAGCAAAAGCGGGAAATGACAAAAACATGATCAAAACAGCTCAAAATGATGTGAAATTTGAATGACAACCTATCTAAGAAACATAGAATCAGATGCAAAAATAATAGAAAGGAAATCTGCTATAGATTTCTAATCACTCCGGGGCGGGGCGATTAGGACTGCAGTAGTGTGGGGGGCGCCCGGGGGCAGGACGCCCACCGTTTGGGGCCCGATTTCGGCACCAATCCACTTGGGATGGGTCCAAAACCTCTTGTGGGGTGTTGTCGAAAAATTTGGTAGGATGTTATGGCCAAATGTCAGGTTTTGGTTCCGGATTTGCGCTTCCAATAACCACCCTATGACCTCCCTTCCAAAAGAGATCAAGGATGTGAAAGGCACAAATCAAAAGGTGTGAGGATGTAAAACGATAGCACTTCATTGCTCAAAATGCTCCTTCTCTGTATATTTTTGGGGTGAGAAGACTCACCATTTTATAGACCTGATGGTCTCTTTGGATGAGCATGCAGAGGTGCCACTTGGAAATCATGCCTTCCCAGGGGGGAGAAGATTCCTCCCTGATTAGGGGCTCCATGACTGCCCTTATAACTGCCTCTAATGCTCAAAAATGCTCACTCACACTCCCATGCAATGAAGGAAGAGTTAAGTGGTGGATCTGAGCTGCCATTTGTCAAGATTTGACTTTTTGCCCATCAAACCTGCTATTCGCCCCACCCTGGAGCGAATACTGCTAATCGTCCCTGGGTGGAACGAATACCAGTTTGTAATCATCCCTGGGTGGAACGAGTAGAGAGCAGAGTGCCTGAAAGGTGCCAAATTGACCTCTGACCTTCCAAAACTATTGTGTGAGTGGTTAGGACCACTGTTTAACCTCTGGGGGCTGCCCTGGGGGCTGTGTGTGTCAATGCGATCAGTGTTTGCAGTCACATAATCGGATTGGTGTTGTTTTGGTGTCTACAAATGCCCCTTTTTGGGATGCGCTGTGCGTGGCACAGTGCTGAGCAAAAATAGATAACCAAAGCACTAATGATTAGGGTTTCTCAGTAACCTAACCAAATTTTGATGCCCCAAGTATGGAAAGGGCATGCATTCTTGAATCCTTGCTTCTGACGAGCGAAGGAACTTAATTCAAGTGTTAACCTTTTTCGGTGAGGTGTTACTTGAGCTTGGACATTGATCAGTCATGAATAGGCAAAGGGCGCAACATTTTGTCTATGGGAACCTTGAGTTCATGATTCACGAATGCCAAGTGTTTGATCAGCTTGTGATTATTGCTTGTTTACTGCCCCAAGCAGGAGCATGATTGTCTTTGTCAATGATTCTTTGAATGCATGCCATTTCCTTAATTGGGTGTGTATTTGTTGATTGGTGACTAAGTGTGACTACCCCCTCAAGCGATGAATCGATGAGGGAATGACCTACATGAGAAAAGCGATGAGTCGCTTGACCCAAGATGACTTAGGTAAGGGTGCCTTTCAGTTGTTTATCTTTGAATGTGTGTGCAGTTTCCCGACATTTAGACCTATTTTTGGTGGGTGTTTAACCCTTTTGGTGACGTCGTTTGGAGATGAAATTCTCGACAATCCGTCCTCCCGTGGAGCGGTCCGGCTATGGTAGCCTTCTTAGGGAATAGGATAGTGAGGATTTGTGACCCCGACGTCTGTTTTGCATGCCAAGAAGCAGAGGCGCAAAGGCACCTTGCTCGGCCATGTTATTGCTATTTTTGGGTGGGTTTGGACCCTTTTGGGGACGCCATTTGGGGATGAAATTCTCGACAATCCGTCCTCCCGTGGAGCGGTCCGGCTATGGTAGCCTTCTTAGGGAATAGGATAGTGAGGATTTGTGACCCCGACGTCTATTTTGCATGCCCGAAATGTCAAGTGCAAAAGCACTCTTATTGGACAATTTTATTGCTTGTTTTTGGTGCATTTTGTGCAGTTTTTGTTGTTTTTGAAATTTTTGCTCTGTAATCGTCCTTGGGTGGGGTGAATACCAGTTTAGTAATCATCCCAGGGTGGGATGAGTGCTAACTAGAGTGCTCATCCCAGGGAGGAACGATTATAGGCCTAAAAGCCTATTTAAGGGCCAAAACTAGGGTTTGGGCTCATTTGCATTCTATTTTTCTGGCGATTTGGAGCTCTGAGGAGGAGGAGGTCGATTCTGCGAAGTGAAGCGCTGCCAAATTTTCCCGACACCATGAGTTCACGAACCGGATCGAGCGGTGAAGCCGAAGCGAGACCGGTAAGTGCTCCTCTTCGTTATTTGCTTTTGTTTTATGTTACAGTTTAAAAATCGCAATTTAGTTTGAATTTGTTTTTCCGTTTAAACTTAGGTAAAACCCGAGGCAAAAACAAATTGACAAAAACTAAAACTATATCCCTAGGTTAAACTAAAACCCTAGGTATTACTGAACAAAAACCCTAGCTTAGAAAAAATGTTTTAATCTAACTTTTTGTTTTTAAACTAAAATCCTAGGGTAAACTGAGAGCAAAACCCTAGCTTTAGAAAATTGTTTTTATTCTAATTTTTCATTTGTAAACTTCAGTTATAAACCCGAGGTTAACGAAAACTATTATTTTGATTTTGTTTGTTTTGTTTTTATTTATCAGTTTAAACGTAGAGTTTAAAAAACTCTAGGACTGACAAATTGTTTTTGAATTTTTTTTTTAGTTATTTAAACTAGAAAGTTAAAAAAACCCTAGTCCCACAAACTATTTTTATTTTTTTTTATTTGTCAGTTTAACGTAGAGTTAAAAACCCTAGGTACACAACTACAACTACCTTTTTTTTATTTTTTATTTTTATTTATCAATTTAAACGTAGAGTTAAAAACCCTAGGTACAGAAAAACTATTTATTTATTTTTTTTATCTTTAACGTAGTTTAAAAACCCTAGGTACAGAAAAACTATTTTTTTTTTTTTTTTTTTTATCGGCCTTTTTTTTTTTTTTTTTTTTTTTTTATAAAACTAGAGTTAAAAACCCTAGGTACTGACAAACTATTTTTTTTGAATTATTTTTGAATTTTGTTGCTCGTTATTTGTCTATTTTTAGCTGTACATTGTTTTATGCATTGTTGTATATTCATGTTATTGTTGTACAGTTTATCATTTTTTTAATGTTTTTGTTTTGTTTTCTTTTGTAGGTTGTGAAGAGTCGATACCGTGTGCCTACGGTTTTCTCTGAAGCACGGGAGGCACTGACTTTGGCTGACTAGGAGTGGCTTGATGCCCTTGGGCTCAAGCAGGTGACTCGACTAGAGCCTGTGGTGGGGGATCGGGCGTACCTGACCGCGCTGATCAACCTATGGGATCCCCGCACCAATACCTTCCATCTCCCAATAGGGGAGATGACGGTGACTCTAGAGGACATCTATCGAATTCTATGAATTTCGATAGACGGGCTACCGATCAGGACGACATCGCGTGATCAACGAACAGTTGTACTAACGTGATGCTTTGGGTATGGGGAGGAGTTGGGTGTGGATAGCCCAGTTGAGAGGGCAAAGGGTGACTGCCATATTGGTGGCATTTTAGTACGGTGGTGGCTAGAGAGGGGCATGTTGGGAGTGAGGCATGCATTACTGATGGGCCTCATTTCCAACATGCTACTGCCCGACTCTTCGGGCATGAGGTTCCCGTGGAACCTGCTGGAGGTGGTCTTCAGGTTGGTGGAGTGTCCGACCACAGAGCCCTTGATTATGAGATGGGGTCAGACACTGCTGGCACAGCTCTACGATGAGTTGTACGAGGTCCGCTATCGGAGGTGGAAGGGTATTGGATGTAGTTACCTGTTGCAGTGTTGGGCTTGGCAGCACATAGCTATGGAGAGGTCGGTGGGGTTGTCATGGATGACTCGAGCGAAGATGGTAGACAGAGAGATCGGGTATGGGGTACTGTGGCGATGGTCTGAGGAGTAGGGATAGAGTCGGTGATGGGCAGGTGTCGTAGGGCACTATGTCGATGCCTTTGCTCGGCTTGCTTCGGGTGAGGTGCTCTGGCACCCATACCAGGACTGTCCAGCTTTGCCTGAGGCTGGAGAGTGGCTCCGGTGGGTTTGCAAGGGGAGGTGGCTGATTGGGCGACATGGGACCGAGCAGGAGTTCTTCTCGTATGGCCGGGTGACATGATAGTTTGGGGTGCACCAGGGGTTTCCTGGTGAGCCCGTGATCTATCGACACCGGGGGACGAGAGGACTTTGGTCTGGCCGGTCATTGCACCGCTGGGTGAGGATTCGGATACAATGATTGATGTCCCGGACATGGATGACGTCGGGGCTACCATGGAGTATGACCAGTGGTGGACTTTGTGATGGTGGCGAGGCGAGGGGCCTCTAGGGGGTGCAGAGGCGGCAGCAGTAGGTGGTGAGGATGCAGAGGCATCAGGAGAGGGCTGGGGGGTTCCGTTGGAGGATGCGGACATGGTAGAGGTGGACAACTTTGGGGGGATGATTTTGGGGTTCCGAGCAGTCGGATATGTAGGACATCCCGAAGTAGTGGGAGCCAGAGTAGGCTACCATTTCGGAGATGTCGATGCCTTAGGCAGTCCCGAAGGATACGGAGGTAGGGTTACGCATTGAGATAGCATGATTGGAGGGGCTACTTCAGAGATGGGATGAGGAGCTCGAGGATGTGCTGCATGAGAGGGATCTCCTACGGACACAGTTGGCAAAGAGGGAGAACGCATTTGTGGCGTACCACCGATGGGATGGGGATACAGATGTTGCATGGGAGATGGATCTCCTGTGGACGTAGCTGGTAGAGAGGGAGAAGGCATTGGCGCAGCACGATGAGAACTTGGTGATAGTTCGTCAATGGGAGATGGACTTGGTTCGGCATCGGTTTGAGCTGGAGGCAGAGATTATCCACCTCGATGGGTGGATCCCTATGATTAGTGGAGGTGGATCATCACGTCGCACGAGAGGGAGCGATACTGAGTAGTTAGCATCCTCTCGGTGTAGGCGACTGGATGAGGGGGGCACTAGTAGGCATGATGCGGGGGCTAGCAGCAGCCGCCCTGAGGGGTCCCATAGGACCCACACCACGGGGGGTAGTTCCCGTCACACCGATCCTACGTGATCATGGTGGCCGATGCCCTAGGCTTGGGGGTTTTTGAGCTTTTGCCTTTTTGCGAGGTCAGAGGACCGGTTTATTGTAGCCTACGAGCATTTTTGATGATATATATATACAAATGACTTTCTTTTGTTTATACACGTGTTGTGATTTGATTTTATGCATAGTGATTGATGTTGTGATTTGAGGGATGCATGTTAATTTACATTATGTATGGATATGTTGCGATGAATGCTAATGTTTCTAATTTATATGATATGCAAATTGGAATGGATGAATTGAAATTGTGATTGTTGGCGGTGGCACCATAGATTGCTTATGGCTTTTTGTCCTAGGCGATTACTGTTGTAAATGACTTTTTATGTATACATGTTTTTTTGTTTTTTTGATGGCAATGCTTGTCCTTTTGCCAACTCTCAGCATTCTTGGGGTCATTCGCACAGGGGGATGAGCAAGATAACATTTTCACTAGATGGTATCCTGGATTGCTTTGCATATTTCATCTTTCATTTACACAACTTAGGAATTTTGATGTGTTTTAACTTGTGTTGGGATGCTACGTAACAAGGTGTGATCCAAGTAGAACTCTACCTTTGTAAAATTTATCTAACTTTGTACAGTATTTGGCTAGAAAGCTAATGACAGCTGAAATGACAAAAACTCTAGATACATTAGAAGACAACCGACTATGATATGGTGAAAAAAAGTTGTGAATGGCATTTATTTTTGATGGACTATTTATAGAATGGAGAAATGTGGAAAATGATGGATTTGTCGAATAATTACAGTCTATGGTGCCTTTGACCTGTATGACCAACAAATATGCAATTTATGGATGCGATGCTTAATGCAGCTATTATTTTTGTGTTTTTGATGGATTGATTTTTTTTGTGAGTATGAAGATGAGATGCAAAAGAGGTCTTTATTTTTGTGATGATTTTGAGTATGCATGGAAATGAGATGCAAATTTTTGTTATTTTTGATGATTTTATTGTTTTGACTATTTTTTTGTGTTTGACCAAGCGATTGTGGGAACCCTTGGAGCTTTTGGTTTGACCAAAGGGATGATGGGTACCTTTGGGGCATTTGGTTTGACCAAAGGGTTTGTGGGCACCTTTGGGGCATTTTTGGGTGACCAAGCGATTGTGAGAATCCTTGGAGCTTTTGGGGGTTGACCAAGCGCGACTACAGAAATCCTTGGAGCATTTTGGTTTGACCAAGTGATTGCGGGAATCCTTGGAGCTTTTGGTTTGACCAAAGGGATTATGGGTACCTTTGGGGCGTTTTGGGGTTTGGGTGACCAAGCGATTGTGAGAATCCTTGGAGCTTTTGGGGGTTGACCAAGTGATTATGAGAATCCTTGGAGCTTTTGGTTTGGGCTATGGCTCTTTTAAATATGGAATGGCCGCAAATGACTGATGTTCAAGGGTTCTAGTTCCTTGATTCCGTCAAGAGAGGCTAGCCGGTATGTTCTAGGTCCTATTTTACTATCGATGACATAAGGACCTAACCAGTTTGCCATGAACTTGTCCCTTAGATGGGGCGGCAAGTTAGAATTTTGTTGGTTCTCTTTTAAGACCAAGTCACCAACCTGAAAGTCCCTCAGGTGAACCTTCATGTTGTATGCTTTCTTAAGTCGCTCTTGATAGATGCGTAAATGCTCGAGAGCATTAACGCATCGTTCATCGAGCAACGTAAGCTGGTCTAACCGGGCCTACCATGTAGTGTCATCATCGATGAACTCTTGCATTGATATGCGTAGGGAAGGAATTTCCAACTCGAGAGGCATGATAGCCTTGGAGCCATACACGAGCGAAAATGGAGTTGCCCCAGTGGGTGTCCGAATGCTAGTGTGATAAGCCCATAGGGCAAGTGGGATTTGAATGTGCCAATCCTTATGACTATCTATGACTATATTTTTGAGGATGGTGACTAGCATTTTGTTTGATGCCTCTGCTTGCCCATTTGCCTACGGATAATAGGGTGTCAAAAAACTATGCTGAATTTTGTACTTTGTGGTTAAAGCACGCACATCTTTGTTCTTGAATGACGTCCCATTATCCGAGATTATCTTGGATGGAATACCAAAATGACATATGATGTTATGTAAAATGAACTCCACAATGCGGGGTCCAGTCGTAGAGGTAAGCGGAATTGCTTCCACCCACTTGGTGAAGTACTCTGTGGCCGTTATGATGAACGTGTGATGACCTGACGATGTAGGGAGATCTTTTCGATTAGATCTAAGCCCCACTACGAAAATGGCCAAGCCGATTGGATCGGCTACAAGGCCTGAGAAGGTACGTGTGTCAAATTAGCATGGTGTTGACACTTCACGCACTTCCTTACATATGTGCAACAATCTCGCTCTAAATATGGCCAATAATAGCCCATGCGAAGAATGCACTTTGCGATGGCCATACCGTTGAAGTGGCCACCGCATGTACCATCGTGCGCTTGGGTGATCGCCCAAGTGGACTCCTGCTGGTCCAAGCAATGAAGGAGGATTCCTTCATAGCTACGACGGTACAAAATGTCTCCTAGCAAGACATGTTTTGCCGCTTTCTACTTGAATGATCATTTTGCGACATGCGTCAATCCAAGTGGGAGGTTACCTAACTTGAGGTAATCTCGTATGGGCGTGTACCAATCCTGCTGATCGAAAACCTCGATAGCATGAACAACCAATCCCTCTTGAAGGTCATCCCTAGCAAAAGTTGAGCGGGAAAGAACTTGTAAGAATAGTATTGTGTTGCTATTAAGGGGAGTAGGGGAGAACAAGGACCCCTAGTTGGCATGATTCAGACAATCGTGGATTCGAGAGAACTTGTCTAGGGATGGTTCAATCTGGATCAGGTGGATTCCTGGCGTTAAGTCAGAGCTTGCACGCTCCATCATGGATTGCGATAGTGTTTTGACTTGAATGGTTGTCATATCACCAGAAATGTCTTACGGGATTAGTGACCCCAAGGAGGCCATAGTGTCCGTAAAATGATTCGATGATCGAGGGAGTGCCTCGATGTCGTACCATTCAAGATTTGCCAGGAATTTGTCCACAAGGGCTTTGTAGGCCTGTAGAACTGGGCATTTACATTGGAATACCCCTTTGACTTGGTTGACAATTAACAGTGAATCACCAAAGATGTTCAATCATTTGATGTTCATGGTGATTGTTGTCTGAAGACCTATGAGCAAGGCTTCGTATTCGGCATTGTTGTTGGTGCACGGGAAATCTAATTTAAATGATAGAGGTATTGGAGCCCCTTGCGGTGTGAAGAATACAATTCCCATGCCACCCCCTTGCTCACATTTAGAACCATCAAAAAATAGGGTTATGTCGGCCTGTGACTCAGGCTCATCAGAATCTGGTGATTCTGAGACATGGAAGACCCCATCATCGGGTAGCTCTATGGTCAGAGGCTGATCATCTTCGAGAGGAGCCTCTGCTAGTTGATCGATGATGACTTGACCTTTGATGGATTTCTGTCCAATGAACTCGATGTCAAACTCCATCAACAACATGATCCATTTTGTCATGCGGCTACTATGATAAGTATGACTCATCATGTACCACAATGGATTCTCCTTAGACACAACATACGTCATGTTGCTCAGCATGTAATGGCATAGCTTTTTGGTAGCAAACACCACTGCCAAGCAGAGCTTCTCAACGTATGCATAGTTAAGTTCATAACTGACCAGGGTGCGGCTAAGATAGTAAGTAGCCTATTCTTTGTGTAGTTCATTTTTCTGGGCTAGCATGGCACCCAGTGCCACCTCAGTAGCTGAGATGTATAAGTAGAATGACACTCCTGGTCTAGGTGGTGCCAATACTGGCGGTGAAGCCAAGTATTGTTTAATATCATCGAAGGCTGACTGGCACTCGTCATCCCAGTGAAATGCTACCCCCTTGTGCAATAATTTATTCATGGGTCGGCACTTGTCAGATAGCTGCGCTATGAAGCGCTTGATTGACGTGACCTTTCCCTGTAGGCTTCTGAGCTGCTTGATGGTAGTTGGGGGAAGCATTTCAAGGATTGCCTTGACTTTGTTTGGGTCCACCTCGATGCCTCACTTTGAGACTATGAAACCCAAGAGCTTTCCAGATGTGATGCCAAATACGCACTTCTTGGGGTTCAGTCTGACTTTATGTTCCATGAGGCGATCGAGGATCTTGCTTAAGTCATCGAGATGATCTGGGCGCAAAAGAGATTTGGCCAACAAATCATCCATGTAATCTTCCAAAGTTTTATGCATGTGATCATGGAAGATGTATGTCATGGCACGTTGGTAGGTGGCGCCAACATTTTTAAGGCCAAAGGGCATGACCTTATAACAAAATGTCCCCCAAGGCATTGTGAACGCCATTTTTAGTTGGTCCTCGGGATTGATACGAATTTGATTGTATCCCGAGAAACCATCCATGAGGGATAGCATTTCATGGCCTGCTGTAGCGTCTACCAATGCGTCGATGCTAGGCAAGGGAAAATCATCCTTAGGACTCGCTTTGTTTAGATCTCAAAAATCAGTGCATATGCGAATCCTCCCATCAGGATTTTTGATGGGCACCATGTTGGACAACCATGGTGGGTAATCCATGCAGATGACAAACTGTGCATCCAACAACTTTTGTAATTCATCTTTGACCATTAGGGCCACTATTGGGTGCATCTTACGTAGTTTTTGCTTAACTGGCTTGACTGTCGGATCAAGCGTTAGGTTATGCATGACTAGCTACGGATCTAGCCCTAACATGTCTTTGTAGGACCATGCAAAAACCTCCTTCTTCTCTTTGAGAAGGGCAATGTAGTCGGCTTGCTCTTCGAGGGATAGACTTACCCCCAACTTGATAATCTATGGATTCATTGGATCAGAGCCGATGTCTACGTCAGTCGTCTCCTCGACCGACATGTGGGATCCGTCCTCCAACTGGTGTGGAGTTGGGATCAAGTGGATATCATTTGCTGAGTTTAGATCTACATTGGGAACCTCGGGTTCCTCTTCAGCATGGAAGATATCCTGAGTTGGCCCTAGGGTGAAATGAAGCATCTCATCGAAAGGCCAGTACTCTGATGGGGATGGTGGTGAATTGATGTGATCCCAGTCTATGGCATCTATGTCTAGATATAATGACTGTGTTGGATCGGTTGGATTGTGGATGGGGGTGGTTAAGTCAATGGAGATCATGTTGATGAAATGATTTTGGTCTCCATTACCATGGGTGTGGTGACTCGGACATCTTGAATGATTTTTGTGCTTCGGATCTGGCTCTGGAGGTATTGGCATGAATGGATCAGCCCTATGTGCGGAGAGGAGGATAGGGTCTGCCCTCGACACTGATATCTCTATAGGGTCTCTGGGCGGTAGGTGTTCTCTATATGCCCAAAGTGGTGGATTCAACACTTGGTCCCACTACGTTGGGTTTAGGTGCCACTCATGCCCTGGCCTTATGTTTAGTTGTTCAAATATGTCATCAATATCCAGGGGGTATTGTTGCTGCATCTGCCGCATGTGATTGAGATATGCCATCTCAGTTTCATCTTCATAATCACTGTCGAAGATCCAAAGGCCTTCGTTGGTTCCAACAACTATTTGTGACATTAGAGGCTCATCTTGCTCGAGCAAATTGATCTGGCCCCATCGGGGTTGTTTCGCTCTCTATGGGGGGACCTAATTTTCTTGAGGTGGCACTTGCTCGATTGGAGCATCCAAAGGGAACATTGCCAAGAGGCTTTCTTGATAATCATCCATGGGGGTCACTTGTGAGTGATTGCTATCCGATTCGAAGGGGTCCCATGGTGCTACCTCATATTCTGACTCGTCTTCGAAAGATCCTTCTTGACCTTGTCTATACCCCTCTTGTAGGTGAGTTTTCAAACTTTCTCCTTTCTCGATTAAAGGGAAGGGGTTGTTGAGGCCAACAAGGTCGGTTGTCAACGATGGGAGAAAATCCCCCAATGTATATGTCGTGTTAGGATTGGCATATGGATCTAATGCCAACCCACCCTTGTTGCCTATCCCTAGGCCTTGCATGTTCTCTACCAAGATGTCCAAGGGTAGAGGGTGGTTGAACCCTACCCTGACTTGTCGTATGGCATCTGATACCTTGGTTGGCAAAGAACGTGCACTCCTTGCTCATATCTGCCTAACCCATATCCATGCCAATTGCATTGGCCAAGATATCTCAAAGCAAAATCTGGGTTGGAAAAATAGTTGACATCTTCAACAAAAGGCTCTTCATCTTCGTCCTCTTGCATGTAAGGTTCAATGCCATTATCAAGGCCCCCATATACAAAGTTTGTCTGGTTTGGCGGGTAGCCTAGAGGAACAATAGTGCCTATGGGGAGGTGAGGTCTCCCCATGTCCTGCATGGACTCAAGTGCGGGTGTTGCTACAATGTTCCACACCAGGTACTCCCCCAGGCCCGTATTGGCCATCTCAACAGTGATTGTTGGCGGTTGAGGGGGAGGGAACGGAAGTTCTTCCTGAGTCCACTCCATGTCGGGTGAACTAGGAGCCTCGACTTCCATTCTGCTAGGCATCTCCTCAGTAGAGATGGTTGAGACTGATGGCGGTGCCTCTTCCAGGGGTTTCTTCCCTTTGTCCTTCGATGTGGCCACCATAGGTGGCATCGTTGGTGAAGGATCAGACGATGAAGATGGACCCGACTGGGGATTTGATGGACTTGTCAATGGGGATGCCTACGGAATCAGACCCTATTTAGATGGATTCAACTAAAAATCCAAATGCATTGATGGAAGGGTCGATTGCGGCATTAGCTGCACCGTATTGCAATACTTGAAGGGCTCCAAGTCTATCGAGACTACATGCACTTGCCCTTCAAATGTATACTTTAAGCACTGATGAGCTATCGAAGGGACACACTTCATGTCCCTGATCCATGGCCGACCCAACAAGATGTTATAGGCCATCTCACCCTCCAAGATGTGGCACAATGTAGGTATAGTCTTTTGTCCCACTTGGATGGGTAGGACAATTGTGCCAACTATCGAGCATATTGCATCATTGAATGCTCGTAGTGTATAGGTGGAGGCCACTATGTGAGATGCGGGCAACTTTAGGTGCTTCAAGGCCACTGTTGTAATGATATTACTGGATGAGCCAGTGTCCACCAACACCCTCTTATATGGAATCCCGTTGACCCGCGCGATGACGTGCAGGGGTGGATCCGCCATGTCACCAGCCACTGATTTCAATTCGTCCTCTCGAAAGGTGATGACTGGCTCAGTGCATCGTTTGACATGTCCCACGAAGTTGTTGAAGGAGTTTGCTTCATGGGGCTGCAACTCGATGGCTTTTAGTATCTCCATTAGAGCCTCCCGATGGGGCGATGATTGTTGTATGAGCTCGTAGATGGAGAGCCTAGCCGATGTGGTCCTCAAACTCTGGGTGAGTTTGGTTCGAATCATGGCCACTGGTCTAGGTGGAGCAGGTTGCGTAAGGTGTTGTTGTGGTTGTGACATTGTTGGCACCTCTCCTGTAGCTACCGTGGGGGCAGCTGTGCTCGGGTACCTCTTGTTTCGAGTCACTATACTGATCATCCCTACATACCCCTGCATGGGGCAGTTCTGTGTTACCTCATTGACTTGTAGGGTCTTTGCCTATGCATCATGGGCAGGCAAGGGGTCCTTAAAGACCTCCATTTGTTGGTTGCTTGGTGCCACGGGATTATCCACCGCTAATGTCTTGTTATCTATTAGGTCTTGCACCAAGCCTTTAAACTTCCAACATGCATTAAGGTCATGTCCCTTCCATCTGTGGAACCTACAGTACAAGTCTTCCCTGTAGCCCTTAGGTTTTGGTGCATTGGGGTCTATGGGTTGACTCTCGGGTAGGTTGATCAAGTTTGCCACTGACAAGCGGTCAAACAGGGAGTCTCTGGACTCTGTGTAAGGTGTGAATTGTCGCCTAGGGCGACGCTGCTGATTTTGTTCTTGCCTCTAATTTTCTCTGTCATAACTGTTAAGAGGCACCGCCTGATAGTTAGCCTTTTGGGGCTGTGTTGCTTGTGCAGGCTTAGGGACGTTTATAGCAACCTGATTGACCATAATGGGTTTCTGTTGCGTGGTCCCTATTTTGGTATTCTTAGACCATTCTTTCTTCTTTGGCTTGGCTATCTCGCCATCCTGAATCTTGATCTCCTCAATGATTCTGGCTTGCGCCAGAGCTTCCTCTAAAGTGGCATATTGCTGCAGCTGCAATAGCATGGAGATCGATCTCAAACAGCTCTTTGAGAACATTTGGGTGAGGTCGGACATAGGAGGGAGGTAGGGCAGCTTTGAAAGCAAAGTCCTCCACCGGTTCCCATAGGCCGCCATGGTTTCTTCCTCATACTTCCTGAGGCTGGCTAGGTCGCTTAGTGATGCCTTCTTCTTGGTGTTGAAGGTGAAGCGTTCGAGGAACGCATCCACTAGCTGATCTAAGTTACTAATGTTGTGCTTTGGCAATTGAGTGAACCAATCCGAGGTAGGGCCTACGAACGTGGTGATGAATGTTCTTAGCAGCAAAGCATCATTGTCCTGAATGCCAAAGCATTGGCTCAGGAATCTAGTCACATGCTCTTGGGCATCTTCCTCCCCTCTAAAGATTGCCAACTGAGGTAGTTTAAAGTGTTCAGGGTAAGGGGGTGCCGGCACTGACGGATGCACAGGATGACTATGGAGTTGGCATAAAGTGGGCTTTTGGGGCCCAGAAGTCTTGGTCTCCATAGACTCCAAGCGCTCTAGCAGCGCTTTATATGCATCAAAAGATTTAATCTCTTCCTCCTTAGTTTGTTCCCATTGTGGGTTATAGGGAACTTGAGGCCTATAGAGGGGTGGCCGAATAGCACCCCCTCTACCTTGGTAGGGCATTTCTGCCCGCTCTTCTTCTTGCTCATACTCCTCATAAGCTTCTTGAGGAGTTCTCGGGTGAGACCCATGACCATGGGTGGGCGCCCGTGGAGGGTACCCATCATTGTTCCTGGGAGTGGCCTCCCGCTCAGGTCTAGGGGGTCTCGGAGGTAGCACTTGGTAAGGTCTTGGAGACCTATCTTGCACTAAGGGGTTATGCCTCTCATACCTTTCTACCCTCTATGTTTGAGGGGTTGGAACCCTCTCAGGCATAGTGTTGTGGAGTAGCTCATCTATTTGGCATCGAATGCGCTCTTTGCTAAGGTGATATAGATGCTCTAGCTATTGTTGGTCTTGCTCAAGCTGCATGATCTGCGCTTGGTGGGTGGCATGTCTAGAAAATGCCAGGTCGATCTGCTCTATCGTATTGAGTCTAGGAGGCCTAGATGCCTCTCCTACACATCTATCTTGGTCATGGTGATCCGATATTTCTATAGGTCGCTTCCCTCTATCGAGGTTAGCGGCATTCACCTGAGGTTCTGGCCTCAGTGGGTGACCCTGATAAATAGCAGGTGCGGAGGCGCATTGCTCCCATGTTGTATATTGCTCTTGAGGAATGTAGTGGTCTTCCTCATTTTCCCTTTCATAAATGTGAAAGGGGCGGGCGGAGTTGGCTCGCCCTGCCAGAAGAGCCTTGTGCTCTGGATTTGGCTTATTATTCCTAATAGTGATGGGGGGTAAAGGAGGGATGATGTAATCATGTGGCCTCTCCTCATGGACCCTATGTTGTTCTAGCACTTCATTGCATGGTGGCCACTCATATCGAGCATCTAAGGGAGCCTTCCCATTTATATTGAGTGCCACATGTAGGGACTCCTCCTGAAAGGGTCTATGTTGGATGGGCGTGCCCCTCGAAGGGGTGCCTCTATAGTCCCATTCTATCAAGGCACGATGTGGACTATCTCATGGGTCAGGCCACCAAGGTGGAATGACCAAGTCCTTGGGGCTATAGCGGAGGTGACTTGTGCCCCCTTGTACACTCTCCATAGCTTCTGCCCTTGATTGGGCTTGGCTACGGGTGTACACCATGGTGGTGTCTCCCTACAAGATGCGTAGATTTTTATTTCTTTTTATGATTTTTATGCTACACTAAATAGAAAATATCACACACACACAAAGCAATGATTATCTCATTTAAATATTAAAGGTGTGCCCTAAACCTGGTTTAGTGTGTTTTGATTTTTGTTTTGATAGTTTTGTAAAGAACGTTTTGTAGCAAATGCAATATGATGGCTCTTATGACTCCCAAAAATGGTCGCCCCTTCGATATACCATTGCCAGGCCATTATACCAAACCTCTCTATATACCCGCCCTTACGTGAGGGAAACTATTGGTACGTGAGAGCAGAATGGTACGTGGAACATAGGCGGTACGGAAGGGGGATCACCCTATTTTTGACACCTACCATAGAAGACTTATCCTCATGCACTAGGAATCACCCCAGCTACACTTGGTCAGCTTTCATCAGGATTTACGTCTAGCAATAGTAGCGATCGGGGTTATGGATGCAAAAATTCAAGCCAAGGTGGTGATGAAATCCACCGTTGGTCTTGATCAAGGGCTGGGGTTTTACGACCAGCTCCTTGGTGTTTAAATTGCCATGTGATGTGTGGGGTTCTTTTTATTTTGCATAAAAGAAAGCAAACATGCAGTAAAAACTTTCCCTAAGCAAGCAAATAACCAGAAAATAGAAAATAGAAAGCAAAAAATGACAGAAGGTGTTTAGGACCCCTACCTCTTCTCTGCCCAAATTGGATGCCTCTGAGTTTCTGCCCTAAAACTGCATAGAGAGCTATTCATCCCTGGGTGGGATGAATAATAGAACTGTATTCATCACAGGGTGGGGCGAATGCCCATTCGTCCCTGGGTAAGACGAATTCCAGCTCTGTATTCGTCACAGACTGGAACGAACAGCAGTCCAACGTTTGAAAACTTGGTACCTGCAAGCAAAAACAAGCAATTTTTGATCAGAATTCTGATCTCAAAAATAGAGGACAAGGTCCCACCATGATCGCCACTGAAAGCACGAGGATACGAAAACAAAAAGGAAATGCCAAGATGCGATGCAAACGAAACTAAACTTAACGCTAAATCCTACGAACTGAAATGCATGAAAGGAGAGAAACATAAACGCATTGAAACAAGGTATAAAAGTGAATATGGAGTACAACCCTTTTTATTAATATGCTTTAGAACCTAGTTACAATCTGTCTCCTCCCTTTTCAGGGGCTAGGAGCGTTAAATATGTTCTTGTCACATCAACAGATGGTATTCCTTCTTTCGCGTGCCCACATGTAGAATGGGTGGACCAAACATCGCCGCCACTTGCGTTGATGAGTCTTGACTCCTTGCTGCTCCTCTAATGTTGAGATCCTATGTTCAAGGAAATAGAAAATAGTCAGTAGCACCTGTAGATAAAATGAAACATGCAATCCCCAAGCCTACGATTAGTGCATGCGAAAAATGAATAAAATGATAACTAAATAGCATCAGAATGATCTAAAAATTTAACAGAAGCATGAGGACATTACCAGGAGGGCACTGCAAATGGAACAGTCAAAAAATTCACCATGGATTTCTAATCGCCCCGGGGTGGGACGATTAGACCTGCAACAAAACGTCAAAAAGCATAGTCCCAAATGTCACATCCGGGAAGCTCCAAATCACCTGCAAAGTTGGGGGTTAGGTAAAATGGGGTATTTTGGAAAGACCCAGAAGGTCATATTTTTCCAATTCGGCCTCTATCACCAGGAATTTGATGATGCTACCTGCATGTTAGCAAAAGCGGGAAATGACAAAAACATGATCAAAACAGCTCAAAATGATGTGAAATTTGAATGACAACCTATCTAAGAAACATAGAATCAGATGCAAAAATAACAGAAAGGAAATCTACTACAGATTTCTAATCGCTCCGGGGTGGGGCGATTAGGACTGCAGTAGTGTGGGGGGCGCCCGGGGGCAGGACGCCCACCGTTTGGGGCCCGATTTTGGCACCAATCCACTTGGGATGGGTCCAAAACCTCTTGTGGGGTGTTTTCAGCAAATTTGGTAGGATGTTATGGCCAAATGTCGGGTTTTGGTTCCGGATTTGCGCTTCCAATAATCACCCAATGACCTCCCTTCCAAAAGAGATCAAGGATGTGAAAGGCACAAATCAAAAGGTGTGAGGATGTAAAATGGTAGCACTTCATTGCTCAAAATGCTCCTTCTCTGTATCTTTTTGGGGTGAGAAGACTCACCATTTTATAGACCTGACGGTCTCTTTGGATGAGCATGCAGAGGCGCCACTTGGCAATCATGCCTTCCCAGGGGGAGAAGATTCCTCCCTGATTAGGGGCTCCATGACTGCCCTTGTAACTGCCTCTAGCGCTCAAAAATGCTCACTCACACTCCCATGCAATGAAGGAAGAGTTAAGTGGTGGATCTGAGCTGCCATTTGTCAAGATTTGACTTTTTGCCCGTCAAACCTGCTATTCGCCCCACCCTGGAGCGAATACTGCTAATCGTCCCTGGGTGGAATGAATACCAGTTTGTAATCATCCCTGGGTGGAACGAGTAGAGAGCAGAGTGCCTGAAAGGTGCCAAATTGACCTCTGACCTTCCAAAACTATTGTGTGAGTGGTTAGGACCATTGTTTAACCTCTGGGGGCTGCCCTAGGGGTTGTGTGTGTCAATGCGATCAGTGTTTGCAGTCACATAATCGGATTGGTGTTGTTTTGGTGTCTACACATCCAAGCTAATGAGGCATGGAATCAATATCACCAGTCTTCCTTGTGGGGGTAACATAGCAATGATTTTCTAATCTAAATTTTGGATAGTGTAGTTCCCAGGTACCAAAATGCCATCACTGATAGAGAAAAAAATGATAGATGGGTCAACTATGCATTCATGTGAAAGATAAGTCACTCATTGCATCACTTAACTGACTAGAATATTGTTCAACACCACTAAGGATTTTAAGATCATAGGTATGTACAGTGACTAGAGGTGAGAGATTCTTACTTTCTTTGTTAGCCAAGGTGAATTGAGACATCCAACATTCTCATTCAAAAATAAACATAAGCTAGCCCTAGGTTGCAACAGAGAATTACTCATAGATAAATCCTCGAAGGCCAAATTTGGTTGGTACAAAGGGTTAAAGTATATTGATTGAATTCATTTCAAGGAACCAGTTGATGCAAGGTCATTTGATTCGATTCATTCGCCAAGCTATAACCAGTGTTGGAACATTATTTAGGTGTGGAAAATATAATCGAGGGTTCATTTCACCCTACCATTTAACTAATGCCCTGGTGATATGCAACAGTGCTTTGAGTCCCCTATCATTAATTATTTAAGGAACTATTCTATAGAGAAGAGTTATGATTCAGGTCATGAGCACATGGAAACTCATGCTATGCATATCATTTAGGTGCATTGCAAAATTACATCTTTGCTTGAGTTAAATTTATTTGAATGTTGCTTACTGGAATGGAATGGGAAATAATTTTATGTGGTAATGATGATGAGAGCCACTTTCTTGATGTGTTTGTATGTGTGTGATATTGGATTTTTCTTTTTAAAAAAATGGTGAAGGTCTTCTATGTGATGAATCCTATATTATAAATATTAATTTATTTTTAAAAATAAAAATAAAATATTCCATGCATAGTAAGCTACAATGTTAATAATGTGCTATGTTAAAAAGGCAATGGTTGACCATAATAATTTTATTATATATTAAATAAAATATTATTAAAAAGTATGCTTGTGAAATGCACTCCTCAATGGTTAATGTTGAGCATAAGCCAATATCCAATATCTCCAAACAGGTTACATAACTTCTTCCATGGTCACTATTTTTCTTGCAATAAATATGGACATAGAGCTACTCATTGTATTCATCATGCTAGATACAATAGAAATTTTAATTCCTTTGCACACCTCATGGATGATGATGTTATATGTTACAAATGCAATAACTTTGGTAATAAGGCTAGGTTGTGTAAAATGATATTTCTTGAGTCTAGAAAAACAATTCCAACAACTAGGAAGGATGAAAGAAAGAATTTTAGGGCTAGATCTATGTTAGTACAAACAACCCTGCATGCTCAAGATAAAAATAAACAATGGTATCTGGATAGTGGTTGCTCTAGTCACATGACATGATATAAAGATAAGTTCATTATTATAAAGGAAACAAATAGAGGATCAGTAAGTTTTGGTGATAATGGATCAACAAGGATCATTGAGAGAGGTACTCTAAGTCTAGATAATGGAAAAACAAAAACAAAGAATGTTTTGTATTTCAAAGGGTTAAAACACAATCTACTAAGTATAAGTCAACTTTTTTATCAAAGATACATGGTTACCTTCCATCCAAATAGATGTGAGATAAGGAAAATAGAAACATGAAGAATTATTGCAAATACAATAAGGACCCCAAACAACTTATACATGCTCAATGAGATCAAAGGGGAAAAGTGCTTTCTATCACAAGAAGATGAGAGTTGGTTGTGGCATAGAAGATTTGGTCATTTGAATTTTTACAACATAGTCAACATAAGTAATAAAAAAATAGTCAAATATTTGCCCAAAATAAGAAGACCGCAAAATATAATTTGTGCACCTTGCCAACATGGAAAGAAAACTAGGACAACTTACAAACCAAAAGGCTATATGTCTTTTGAGCCTTTGAGTCTAATACATACTGATTTATGTGGTCCTACCAGAACACAAAGTCTTCAGGGTGAGAGTTACTTCATGTTTTTTATAGATGATTATTCCATAATGGTTTGGGTAACTTTCCTAAAAGAGAAGTTAGAGGCCTTCAAAAAATTTAAAGCATTCAAGAAGTTGGTTGAAAATGAAACAGAAAAAATGATTAAGTGTATACGATCTGATAGAGGAGGAGAATTAACTTCAAATGAGTTTATAGAATTCTGTGAACAACATGGAATTAAGAGAGAGTACTCAGCAGCAAAAACTCCCCAATAAAATGTAGTAGTTGAAAGGAAGAATAGGACTGCTAAAAACATGGCTAGAGCTATGTTAAATGAATCTAAGTTGTCATATGTTTTTTGGAAAGAAGCAATATCTACAGTTGTATACATAATTACTAGGGATCAATTAAGGGTAAATCACCATAAGACTCCTTATGAGCTTTGGAAAGAAATACCTGCTACTGTAAAACATTTCAAGATCTTTGGAAGCAAATGTTACATAAGATGGGAAGATCAAAATTTGGGTAAATTTGATGAGGTAATTTTTCTTGGTTATTATACAAAGGGCAAGGCTTACAGATGTTACAACAAAAGAACACACACTATGGTGGAAAGTATGAATGTGAAAATTGATGAGAAGATAGATTCCAGAGAATCAATTCAGCAAATTGTGTACCAAGGAGATGGATGTTGTCCAGAAGAATTTTGTGAGGAATAAGATAATGATGAAGAAGAAATACAAAGGCTTCTTCCTAAAAATCCTTCTAGGTATGTACGGAAACATCACCGAAAAGATCAGATCATCAAGAATCCAGATGAAATACAGATAAGGAGAAGAATAATAAAACCATCTCAACAAGCAATTTTTTCTTTGCTATCTAAGATTGTGCCAAAAACTTTCACTCAGGCTAGTGAAGATGAATTTTGGGTTAAAGCAAGGAATGAGGAATTGGATTAGATAGAGAAGAGCAAAACTTGGGAACTTGTTCCACGACCAAAGGACAAAAAAGTGATTGGTACAAAATGGATTTTCATAAATAAGTTGAATGAAGATGGACAAGTGGTCAGAAACAAAGTAAGGTTAGTATGTAAAGGTTATCCACAAGTATAAGGAATTGATTTTGATGAAAAATTTGCTACAGTTGCATGACTTGAAGCTATAAGGATGTTTTTAGCTTTTGCAAGTTTCAATAACTTCTAGGTATATCAGATGGATATCAAGTTAACTTTTCTAAATGAGGTTCTAGAAGAAGAGGTCTACATTGAACATCCAAATATATTCGTACTAGCAGATACACCAGATCAGGTATGCAGATTGAAAAAGGCATTGTATGGTTTAAAGCAGACTCCCAAAGCATGGTACTCAATATTGGATAAGTATCTACAAGAACGAGGATTCAGGAAAGGAATAGCATACAATAATATGTATATCAAAAATGAAGGAAATGATCTTCTAATAGTGGTTGTTTATGTTGATGACATAATTTTTGGAGGAAACAATGACAAGATGTGCAAAGAATTCGCTAAGAATATGCAAAGTGAATTTTAGATGTCTATGCTCGGTGAATTATCCTTCTTTCTTGGTCTTCAAATTTAACAATCAGGAAAGGGAGTGTTTCTTTCTCAAGCCAAGTACATCAAGGAGATGTTGAATAAATTTAGGTTAGAAGATTACAAACCAGTAAGTACTCCTATGGTCACAGGGTGCAAGTTGAGTAAGGATGATGAATCTCCAAAGGTAGATCAGAGACTATACAGATCCATGATTGGCATCTTATTATATGTCACGGCTACAAGACCAAACATAGTGCAATCAGTGGGATTAGTGGCAAGATTTCAACAAGCACCTAAGGAAACACATGTAGTAGTAGTAAAAAAAATTTTTAGGTATCTAAAAGGGACTATGGATTTTGGGCTTTGGTATCCCAAAAGTGATAGTTTCACACTCAAAACTTATACAGATGCATATTGGGCCGACAACATTGATTATAGAAAAATCACAAGTGGAGGAGCTTTCTTTCTTGGAGAAAGTCTAGTCTCCTGGTTAAGTAAGAAGTAGGTTTCAGTATCACTATCTATAGCAGAGGCAAAACATATTGCAGTAATAGCCATTTGTACACAGGTGTTATGGATGAATATAACTTTAGAAGACTTCAAGATAAAGCATGATCAGCCCATTCCTATACTATGTGATAATACCAGTGCCATATGTATCTCAAAAAATTTGGTAATGCACTCCAGGGCAAAGTACATTTTGATTAAGTATAATTTTTTGAGAGAACAAGTGTCAGATAAACAGGTCATATTGGAGTGTGTCACTACAAAGGAACATATAGTAGATATTTTCACTAAGCCACTCTCAAAGGATACTTTTGAGTATCTTCGAGGAAAATTGGGAGTTAATCGCACACCCCAAAATTAATCACCTCATGTGGAGATGGGGGAGGGGCTAAGCTAAGAGGCTCATTCTTAGCCCCGAGCCCCAAAGGTGACCCTTTGCCATTGATGTCAAATGGGGAGATATTTGTGTATATTGGGGAGAGATTTGATATATGAGAGAGCATTGAGCCAGGGGGAGCAAAGTCTCAGGGGGAGCAGAAAAGCAGGTCAGGTTTTAGTAAAAGGATAAGGGTTGTCATCAATGAAAAAGGGGGAGATTGTTGGACATTTTGAGTCCTCTAAGTCAAAGTTGTCATTGATGTCACCTGATAGAGTTATCACTCATCTAAAGGAATTCGGAAAGAAATAAATTCGCCCAAGTCATCCAGGAAAAATCTTAATCAGTTCAAAAGTGAAAGGAAAAAGGCTCCACAATATTTTAATATTATTGGGAGAACAGGTTAAGTGATTGGTTTATAAAAACCCAAGATGGGTTTTTGCAAAGGTTAAAAAGGAGGTTGGTTCCTTTTAATTTATAATATTTAAATTTAAAATTTAAATTTAACTTAATTATAAATTAAATCACGCCGATGTCAAAATTATTCAAATTGTCGACGTGATGCTAAGAGGGCAAAAGGCATTATATAAATGCCAAACAAAATCATTTACCAAGGCACCCCTTGCGATTATTAATTTCGAAGTGCATGCAAAAAGTTTCTAGTTTTCAAAAGCCTTATAATTTATGTAAAGGCTAAATATGTGAAGGTTTAGAGGCTCTAAGCACAAAGGCTAGAGTGGCCTAGTGGTATATTGGCTTGGAACTAAGGAGGAGGTTATGCGTTCAATTCCCGTGAGGTATTTTGGATTGCAAGGAAGAAGCACTTGACACGCTTGTTTTTCAGAGGAGCATCGTTCGTGGAAACTTCATGGTGGACGTGCCCTTTTAGACACGTCAAGGCGTGTGGCCCAACGATGGCTTGGTTGCAGCTAAGGGGTTGGGAATAAAGAAGTTAGGGGATCGAATCCAATCGAGGGTAAGGCAAGTGCATTTGATTTTTGTTTAATATTTTAATTTTTGCCAAGGTTGCCTAAGGATAAATAAGGATATGGTATGCCCTAGGAAAGATAGATATTTATTTTGATTTTATTTTTTGAAGTATATCATATTATATATCATTGGAAAGCTCTTTTCGAGAGCTACGTGATTATATTACTTAGAGGGAGAAATAAAGTGTGTACAAGGATATATTTTTGGTTTTATCATGGAGTTCCAAAAGTAAGTTTGATTCATTCTTTTGAGGGTTTATTTCTTGCATAAGAGGGTATGGTGCATTTTATTGAGTAGGAGTAATAAGGTGTTATTGAGATATTATTTTTATTATTGTGATATTACTCATGACCTCTAACCCTTTTTGAGATTAGAAAAATAAAGTGTGTTGAGTATGGTAGATTTAGTGGACAACTCATAAGGCATCAAAAAGGTATGGGCAATATTCTTTATTGACTTATTTGGGTGATTGATTTCTGAAAAATATCTTTGGAGAAAAATGATTGATTGTGGTTTCCTTTTTTGAGAGTTGTTGGTTTAATGCTTCAAGGTTTTCTGGTTTGAGAGTTGTGATTAAACCTTGTATTATAAGCATTTTTGTCAAATCCAATTGGTTGTGCAAATAACTTGAACTTAAGTTAGAAAAGAACATGAGTATCATTGTTATGTGAGATTTGTTGTTGAGCATTGTTGGAAAAATTTTGAGTTGGTTGATACATGCTTGGACTAGGGTTTGTGAGAAAGGATTGATCCTTGAGGTGATTGGTTGAGTAGAGTTGATTGAGCCTAGTCAAGTGATTGTATGAAGTGGTTGTTCAAGCTCCTTGAAACAAACTATTCTATATTCTGATTTGAGTTGAGATTGGGATTTGAGTATAGAACATATTGAGTCTCTAACAATTCTCTTTATACTTCTATCATATTGAGTTGAGATATTGATTGAGATTATTGAGCATATTTGGGCAGGTTCTGAGTGGACCTCTTGAGAAGATTTGGACAAGTTTTGTGTGGACCTGTTGAGCAGATTTGGATAGGTTTAGTATGGACCTGTTGAGCAGATTTGAGCAAGTTCTATGTGGACCTATTGAGAAGATTTGGACAGGTTCTATGTGGACATGTTGAGCATATTTGGATGGGTTCTGTGTGGACCTATTGAGCAGATTTGAGCAGGTTTTGTGTGGACATGTTGAGAAGATTTGAGAAGGTTCTGAGTGGACCTTTTGAGTAGATTTGAGCAGGTTTTTTATGGACCTATTGAGCATATTTGAGTAGGTTCTGAGTGAATATATTGAGAAAATATGATAAGGTTCTGAGTGAACCTATTGACAAAGCTTTGGAGGTGATAGAGTATAGATAATAGAGTCTCAGTGGATATATATCCAATAGCCAGGATAATTGAATATAGATCTTCTGAGTGAGGAGTATTCAAGTGGAGAGAGATCCACTAGTCAATGTAGTAGAGAGATAGAGTCTTCTAGAAGATCACTAGCCAAAGTAGAAGGGGAAAGAGTTCTCCTGTGGATCTATGAGATCCACAAACTTGAGATTAGGGGATCAACATCTCCTTTGGACAGAGATACATAAACATTGTAATTGGGAAGGATTCCCAAATATATTATTTGAGAAATATTTAGAAGAAATATTTTCTCTATGGAGGTAGCCCATATTGGTTGAACCACGTTAAAAATAATGTATCTCATGTGTGTGATGCCTTGTGTGATGTTTACTATTTTATTAATGCTAATGCTACTAGTTGGTAAAAAAATTTATGTTATTGTTCAACCCCACCTCTTTGTATAAGCACATGTTCTTTAGGTAAGTCTCTATGATGCCTTGCAATTGCCTAGACAAGTGGACTTGTGGAAAGAATTGCTAAAATTTATGAAATATAAAGGAAATAATCTGACTCAAATAATGTTAGCTCAAATGTTGATGACTTTTGTCACTAGAAATAATAGACCACTCCCTTTCTACTTCTCTCTCAGGATGGAATGTTGGATTATTCACAATTACATGATCAACTCTGACACTATAACGACTATCATTCCAAAGGCAATTTGTGATGTTATGGGTATGGAATATACAAGAAGCATCCCTGGCATTTTTTAATTAGATAGAACACCTATGAGGATAGTAGGGGTCATTAAATACATACCCATTGTGTTGCATAAAATAACTCAGATCACTATGATCCAAGAGGTGGTCATGGTTGATCTAGAGTTGTACTTTAGCATGTGCTTGTTATGGGAGTTCACTACCAAGTTGGGAGGCAATATTTATCTAGACTATTCTCATCTAGATATTTTTGTCAAAGGGAGGAGAATCTGGATCTATAATGAGAATCCTTCTACTTATCATATAGAGAAGATTTAATAAGAAGATAAATCTATGAATTTTATCAAATTGGAGGAATTGGATTTGATGGAAGAATTTTTGGATGAGCTTCAAATAGAAGATGAGTTTTCAAAGCTCAATTTTAATGCCATGATGGAGATTAAAATTAGTTGTTACACCACTACTAAACCTTAAAAAACTAAAGTGAATGTGTCTGATGATCAATATCCCGCTTCAAATTAAATTAAGGTGTAATAATGGTGTATAGTTGGAATCATTCTTATTTATCCTTTTGGCATACAAAAGATATGCTCGTATCGGTTGACCTAGAGTTGTAAAAATAATGTTGCTATGTACGAAGCACTCTGCTTAGGTCTAAAGAAAGTAGAGAAGCTCATGATTAAACAACTATAGATTTTTGGATATTCTAAGCTAATCATCAACCAGGTAACCAATAAGTGCATTTCCAAGCAGCAATACCTAAATGTGTACCACAAAAATGTATGGGATATATTTGAGGCCTACACAACATTGAATGTTCAATTGATTTCATGGGAATAGAACAAACATGTAGATATTTTAGCATCTCTTGGCGCTAATTTTTCTCTAGTTGAGCATGTGGTGAGAAATCTCAAGAATGTGAGGTTAGTTTATAGACCTTTAGTTCCTAACAAAACTATCTACTAGCAAGTGTTCGAAAGTGATGAGTAGATTGCAAATTTCTTAATAAGAGAAGCTAGTACTATAGAAGAAAAGACACTTGATGAGGAAGAAGCTAAGGTATAGTTGTGGAATAATCATATCCTAAAATGATTGATCATGCTTGAGAGTCTCTACGATCAAAGTGACAAAGAATAAAAGCATAATATCAAAGTGTATGAGGAGTACACTGTAGTTGGGGCCTGAGAAGTTAATCAAATTTGGCACCGATTAGACTGAGGAATATTTGGAGCAGATCAAAGAGCTATGCCACAATTATCCAAACATTATTGCTTGGAGCTACCAATATTTGAAAGGCTATAACAAATATGTGATCCAACATACCATTGAGTTGCAGGAAGGAGTGAAACCCTTCATATAAAATTAGAGACCAGTCAATCCCAAGACTAAAACCTTGATGAAATTAGAATTGCTAAAGATTTTGGAAGCCAAGATCATTTACCCGATTAAGCATTCTACCTGGGTAGAAAATATAATCCTTGTGTAGAAGAAGAATAGATATATTTGCCTATGTGTGGATTTTTAGAATTTGAATCAAGCATCTTTGAAGGATCATTATCCTTTACCTCATATTGATCAAATTCTTCATGTAGTTGTTGGTGCTAAGATATTTTCTTTATTGGATGGATTCTTTGGCTATAACAAAATCTGGTTCAAGGATGAAGACCAATATAAAATGGTGTTCACCATAAAATGAGGAACTTTTGCTTATCAGTTGATGCTATTTTGTCTCTCAAATTCATGAGTAATGTTTTAGAGAGCAATGGACGTAGCTTTCGGTGAGTTGTTAAATCGTGTTATTGTGATTTATTTTGATGACATGATTTTCTTCTCTCACAACAAAGAGGAACATAGTTTACATTTAAGGAAAGTGTTCAAAAAGTGTCGAGTTCAGAATATCCATCAACCCAAAGAAGTCCATATTCACGGTAAAAGAAGAAAATCTCCTAGGCCACGTTATTTTGAAGAAATTTTTGGCTATTGATCCAGCTAGAGTTGAGGTTGTCCTGAAGCTTTTGTTGCCAGCCAATAACAAGGATTCACAATCTTTCTTTAGGTAGATAAACGTTTGTTCAAAATTTTATTGTAGATTTCACTCAAGTGGTAAAACTGATAACCAAGCTTTTAAAAAAGAATGCTAAGTTTAAATGGACTGATAAGAGGAAATAAGCGTTCAAGGAAATCAAAGAAAGAATTTCTCAAGCCTCGATCTTGGTAAACCCTAATTACTCAAAATATTGTATCTTGTATGTCATTAGTGAACATGAGAGTTACGTAGTAGTGCTTACGCAAAAGGAAGATGATGGAAATGTGTGGAAAATTGCTTTCTTAAGCCAAGTCATCCAACCGCATGAAGAAAATATAATTTCATTAAGAAACAACTATATGCGGTGATGAAATCCTTGAAGAAATTTTAGCATTTTATTTCCTAGAGTAAGATAATTGTTTATGTTGTTCATCTAGATGTTTGAAGTTTAATCATTCAGGGAGATCTTGGATACAAGAGAGCTAGTTGGGTCTCTAAAATCTAGGAGTATTATGTAGAAATTCTATCGACCAAGTTGGTTCGAGGCCAAGCATTATGTCAAGAGCTTGCAAAGAGTGTCACCTTCGAATCCATGGTTTACCAAATTGAAGATTTAGTAAGTGGAAGTAGTTTCGCTAATCACTTTATAGGTGATCATGATTGGATAGAGGTCCTTGTCAAATATTTCCATTCAGGAAGATGTCCTTCACATATTAATACCTCATAGAGAAGGAGATTTAGGCTTTAGGCCCTTAGATATGTGATGTTTCCAAATAGGTTGTTCCACAGAAACATTGATGGATTACTTCTCAAGTGCTTCTAAGAATCAGAGAAATAAAAAATCTTGAAGGAGTTTCATTCTGATTTATCAAGAGGCCATTATGTAGGGAGACCAATGGTGTTGTAGATTATTAAAGCAGGTTATTTTTGGCCCACTCTTTTACAGATGCTTTCAAAGTTAGTTAGAGTCATGACAGATGCCAAAGATATAATGGTAGAAGTAGAAATGCATTATTTTCCCTTCATCTAATTCAAGTAGAAGCACTATTTTAGCAATGGGCCTTAGACTTTATTGGGGTCATTGATCCCAATTCCTCTATCTGACAAAAATACATCCTAACTGCAACAAACTATTTTACCCGATGGTCAGAAGTAATCCCAACCAAGAATGTGAAGTAGGCAATAATTATCTCTTTCCTTGAAGGTTTGATCACTCATTTTGGCATACCAAATGCAATCATAACAGATAATGGAACTCTCTTTATTTATTATAGGATTAGTGAATTTACGGGTAAGTATGAGATTTATTTAAAGATATCATCAAACTATTATCCATCCATAGGGAAATGGCTTGGTTGAATTCATAAACAAGAATTTTCTCCTGAACCAAGCATTATGGGTTGATTGCAACTCCATGAAAATCCCATTAAAACATACCCTTATTCCTTAGTATCCAACAAAGAAGCAGTCTTGCACATTCATATTGAATTTTTGACCCTTCAATCATAGCACTTATTGGGTGGTGAAGACAATGAATATGACCCCATGAGCATGAGGTTGGCTTAACTTTTACAACTTGAGGAAGAAATGGAGAAATCATGCAATACCTTCATGGAACATGCTCGGATGACACATAAATGGTTTGGCAAGAAAAATTTTGAGTAATTGTTTAAGGTAGGTGATCTAGTGCTGAAATGGAACAAAAACAAGGCTAAGCCTAGCAAGCATCACAAGTTCGAAGTGATATGGGAGGGCTCGTTTCAAATTTCAGGTGTGAATCAGTTCAACTCATTTTATTTGAAGGATATGGATGGTCATGTGTTGTCGATTCTAGTAAATGGTCTTCATTTCAAGGTCTACCATCAGTGATAAAATTTTGATCAAGTATGTATATATGTACATAATTTTTGTCTATTATTTTATTCTGAGTTAAGTATTTTTAAAATAAATTAAAAAATGGATGAAAGGTTTTCATCGAGAGAATTTAATTCTATCTTGAGCAAGTTTTTTGGTCCCAAAAATGTTTTAAAAAAGGCTTTTCAGTCATATTTTGCGTAAAAATCATTAAAAAGGGAAAAAAATAATAATTCCTTTGCAATTAATTTCAAAGGTAAATTCAAAGTTGAATTCTAAATTTTTTTGGTAAGTTAAAAATTTCATTACAAAACATGTTTTAAGGATCCCAAAACCTTAGTACAAAATAGCCCTGATTACTACAACCAGAATGGATCTCCAATAGAGAACACAACTCTAAGCACAAACACAAAAAAAAAAAAAAGTAGAGGATGCAACCTCAAGTGGAAAGAGAAAGAGGAGAAGATGGGGCACTGCCATAGTAGGATAGGAAACTGACAAAAACAAAAAGGCTCCATGCAAGGTAGTCGTAGGAAAAATAGAGGGGGTTGAGGAAATCAATCCTCTATGGTTTCCTCATCCTCATCCTTGGACTCGTCTTTCATAGGATCCTTGGGCTCCTCCTTGAGAGTAACAACATCCTCCACTTCAAATCCGCCCTTGGTCTCCTGGCAAATATGCACTCCAAATAAAAGTGTATGAAGGGCTTCCCTAAGGTCAATGATGGAGTTTATCATGGCATTCATCATGTTGGTCATGGTAGAAATGATAAACTCCTTCAACTACCTAACTTCATCTTCTGCTTCCTCTTCATCTATCTTGATATCAATCACCTTCTAGCTACCTCTCACAGCCTGATCCTAAATATGGGTAGATTTCTTGATAGGCCCATTTAATTTTATCAAAATTTATGCTCTTCTTTGCCCTGATATCACTAACAACTTTAATGGATTTCCTTTTCCTTTCTGCTAGGGACAAGTGGGTAGAAGGCCCAACAGACTTTGTGATTGGGCCGGGTTTGCTCGGGTTTCCTTGAGGGCTATGGATTAGGATGTGGCTGTAAATGACCTTGAAAAAACCTTGGTGGGAGGGAAGGTTCATACTTTTATTTTTTCTACAGGATTTTATGGTTTAGTTCATTGAGTTGACTAGAAATTGAGGAATGTTGATAGGATTGACGTCACAAAAATGGTTGACAAAGGAAATATGAAAGCTACACAAAATTTTATCATGGTCATCGACCATGATGAATTCCATGATAAGCTTCATCATGTCATTCAAAAGCATAAGGAGATCCCCCATGAAGATCCCTTGCTTTTCCCCTTTTAATATTTTATCATTGTATTTGAACTCTTTCAGTTTGACCTCCCAATTGTGTTTCTCTCTATGAATTAAGCAACATTTCATTGGATGACTAGTGATGAGGGATAGGATATTAAAATCAATGCGAAAGCTCCTTCCTCGAACCGTAACATAGCCATTCTCCTAGGTTTCTATAAAGGCCATGGTAATGTCAAGCTCCTCACTAGCAAACAAGTGGAGGAAGGGGAAAACAAATCATTTCATAAGGATTCTCTCAGCCACGATATCACATTCAAATTTTCTAGGTCAATAAAACTCATGGTGGGCTGATATTTAATGATTGGATATGAACCATAAGGAGGAACCAATAGAAATAAAGTGGGTAACTCTCTGCACCAGTGAGGAGGGGGGACAAACAATAGAGGAGAGAAATTGGTTTCATAAGCAATGGGGAAACAAAGGATGCCAGTGGTGGATTTATGGGAAAAATCCCATAGAAAAGCCCCACTTTCTGAGAGTTACCATTTATGATGTCTACAATGCACTTTGAATTTGGCACTAGGGTTTTTGAATTATCAAGACTTTTTTGGAAATGATTGCCTAGAGAGGAAACATCCCCAAGAAGATCTAGAGAGTTGATAATTATAATCATTTGTCCTTCACATTGATTGGATTAAGGACCACACAAAATGATTATGGGATGATGAAAAACATTGCCATTACTGAGAGTAACCTTCATGAAGATATGCTCTAGACTCCAATGCACGATCTTGGAAATAAAACCATTCTTGTTCCCCCATCCGATGAAGAAAATCCAGATCCTAACCAAATTACCATTGGTAATCCGACCTTTGGAGACTATGAAAAATTGGTTCGATGTGTCTTGGGCTTCGTTATTACTTGGTCCAATATTAATGTAATGTCGAGGCAATAAGCAATTGATGTCTTTGGAATAAATTTCTTCATGAATAAGCTTATTGTTGGAAGTTGGAGAACCACCCAAGTCACTGCATATGAGAGAAAAAACTTACCACAAATTGAAACAAAGGTTAGTGTGCATTTCCAAAAAAATGAACCAATCAGACATGTCATTTTTATGGTGGAAACCAGTCTGCATGGACACATGGTGCCCAATAATTATGAAGAAATATTGGATCACACTCCTTTTGGGCTCTTGGGGAATATCCCCTATCCACGTGGGAAACCAACTATCGGTGACATTGATGTTATGCATATGGCATAGCATGAGGATACTGAAGAAATAAATCCTAATGAAGAAGAACATTAGGATTATCAACCTGAGGCTTTTCCTGATCCATGATGGTGTGAATTTTATTAGGGACATCATCTATCCATGTAAAAATGTTAGGCACATGAAATCCAATGTTAGTCAATTTGTTCGCAACACCATTTTTTTGAAGGTATGATTTGCTTTAAAAGCGTCCCTATTTTTAATTACAAAAAAAGGAGATAAAAAAATGAGGATAAGATGAAAGTAAAAAAACAAAGCAAAATTAAAATATGAAGACTTTTATTTTCTCCTGGAAAAATAAAATTCGAAATTATTTTCTATTTTCAGGGCGAAATCCTTATTTATTTCCCCAAATATGTTTTCGGAGCAAAATTGCTAGAAAAAATGTCACATGATTTTTCAATAACTCCAAGTGACAAGATTTTTTTGATAGGGAAGGGGGTGAAATTAATTTTGCTTCGTGTTTTCATAAAAGCACTCTTAGTTAAAACTTGCTTTATAAAAAAACCTTTGTTAAAAAAGGAAAAAAACTATTTATAAATAAAAGGCTTTTTTAAGGAAGAAGAAAAGTTATTCATAAATAAAAATATAACTATTAATAATAAAAATTAGGGCAATCAAAAAATTTATTTATTATTTTTTTTGGTAAAATTAAAAGAGAAGAGGGTTTTAATGGGATCCCACAACCACTACAAAGAAAGCCACAAAGGTGAAAAATAGAATAGAACCTCGAAAGATAGACCAGAGGTAGACAAAAAGAACTGCAAACACCCAAACCTCAAGGCCCAAAAATAGGGAGAACTAAGATAGTTCTACACCAGCTTATCCAAACCCTGAGTAACATCAAGTAACTAAAAACACCAGACCTTACGTTGATAAACATTGATGAGTTTTAAGTCACGAAAAATAGCATGTTTAAAATCCTCAAGAGCAATCGAAGCAACCGAAGTGAAAAATTCCTCCACAAATTTCTCCTAGGAGTGAACCTTAGGAAGAACATCAAAATTAGAAAGGGCAGAAGGAAGGGAGGGATTGTCATCCTTACCATTTTTACAACGTAACTGATTGGATTTATGTTGATCACTAGCAACAACAGAACATGAAGGCTTCAAATCTGGTTCAACAATGTCTTCCATAATCACTTTAGGTGATAGGTCAAATTTTACAGTAGGACCAGTTGAATGGGTAATGACTTCCACATTTGAAGTCCTACACCAAACCCCTTTGGAAGAGACTTGAATCCTTCTAGATATATGCTCCAGGCCAGAACCAAAGGTGAAGGAATAAGTGTCTTCACTATCATCTGAATCAGTCCCAAAATCCAAAGAGAACCACCACTGAGAGAAGGGGACTCCACCAACAACTTGGTACCCCTTGCTAGAGGACTAAGAAGATCTGCAAAAGGCTTTATAAAATCATTAGCATTATGACCATGCTTAAGAGTAACCTGTTCGAACACCAATAAAGCCAGACCTTGGTGAATAGGGGCATTACCACGACCACATTAAACATTCAGAAAATATTTCTTCAGGGAATGAAAAATATATTTATTTATTATTAGCATGAAGGATGTCTATTAATATGTGAGGTAATTTAGCTTTTTAGTTGAATTCAACAAAATTTAGTTAAAAGTTATCAAGCAATCAATTGAAAAAATAAAAGCATGAATAGTTTGTAGTTTATCCTCATTGATATATGTTTATATATTTTTGAGTTATGTGTTTGATTAGCTATCTTTATAACACTTGACAAAAGTTTTCATGAAAATGCTCATACATTCCAATTTCTTTCTATACATGGCAATATGGTCATAAAAAATATGAGCATTTTCATAAAAACTATTATAAATTCCATGTAAAGCTAGCCAAAGAGTTTGTGATGGATAGTAAGCATCAACAAGAACAATCTCACTAGCAACACTAGCACCAACACCAATACCAACACCAATAATTATTTTTTTATTATACTAGACGAATTGGTAACCCATTACAATTTTTTACACCTCTTTGTGGGTTCGAATCTCACTCCTTGTTGCCACTATAACCTCCAATTGCATGGGGTAAACCTTTTATGTAGTTAGCTATGCTAACACGATACGCCCATCAGTACTACAGGGCTCGAGGGATGCCTGAGGGATTGGAACCTTGGTCTTTGCGCTCTTACAGAAGCATTTTGATCATTAAACCAAGCCTTCAGATTCACCAAGACCAATGATTTTAGAGTGATAAATAAATATGATGTTATGAACAATTGTTGCTATAGAATGGGTTTGCTAGTGATCCCTCAAGACTGACAAAAATTCTTTACAATGATTATTGGTAAAATCACATGTAATTCCACAACCAATACCATGTAGGAATTGTTTTTAGTGTTGAGCTTTGCTGCTACAGTCACTGGCTAGTTTTTAGACTAATGCACCAACCATATCTCAAAATATAGGTACTAACATTGAGCCACATATAATTCTTTTTCCATTCATTTTTGTGATAAGATTTAACTATTTTGTCTCAAAACAATCATACAATGCTTGAAAATCTGCAATAATGGAAAAATAATTGCATGTGGCTCAATGTTAGTGTATGATGCCTCTCAATTCATTGTGTGAGATGCATGTCAGTTCAAAATATTCCTTCAACACAACCTACAATAATGGAAATTTCTACTTAGTGTGGATGCATGTAAACCCATATTTATCATTTTATCTCTCTATTTTCCTTAGCTTGCACAACAAATATTTATGTAGATTGTATGAACTAATCTAGTAGTAATGTTAGTTTATAGTATTTGTGGCTAGTAATTAACAAATAAACCCATTGAGTTCTTGTTGAATCACATAAATAGAATGAGGAGACACAAAACCAATCATCATTAATGCCAATAACCTAGAAAGTCAACAAAAAATTGACTATCACCTTAACATCATCAATATTTGAGGTAACATTAAATGTTGAGAATTTTAGAGGATCATAATGGTAATTCCATCTAAAGATAGCCATATAATTTGTGGTGGATAGTAATTGTCAATAAAAACAATCCCACCACTAGCACCAGCACCACCATCGGTATTTTCATGGTATGAAGAACTGTTACAGTACCATGGATTCATCAATGAGCCCTCAAGGTCGATAGAAATTATTTTTAGTGATTATTGATAATATTACATATAATTTGTAATGATCCTCCCCACACGACCATTAGTTATAGACTAATTAATGGATTAAAATTACCTTTATCTTTTGGAGCATGGTACTGATGATATCCTTTGTATGTGCAATACCGGGTATGTGTATTGGATGGATAAGTTGCTTAGTGGAAAAGGCGAGTAGGGAAGTGATGATTCGGCTTAGGGAATACATGAAAGTCTCATTATTGTATTTCAGGTAGGATTGCATGAAGGATTTTTCTATGGTATACTTGTGTTTGCTTCACTTGAAAAATGCTATTGTATGTTTAAGTGATGCATTATGATTTTTATTGGCAATGAATATGCTAAGCATGGGAGCCATTGGTAGTGAAGATGCTAAGCATGGGAGCCATCATGCTAAATTATTAAGTTAGAGTTTAAATTTATTTGAAATATGGGTATGTTTTTCATATGGTTTGAAATGGGGATGATGATGAGAGCCACCTTCTATTTGCTTGTTTGAAAGTTAGTTGTAGTGTGATTGCATATGGTTAAAGCGGCAATGAAGATGTTGTGAACATGGGAGCCATATTCCTTTATTTGATTTATGTGGTGAATTATAATACTGGTGTGATAAAACATTTAATTAGTTAGAATATTATCTTTTTCAATGAGAACCATAGTCTTTGGCGGTGTGCCTAAGGTTGTTGTTTTTTGCTTGGGCATTCGGATAATGATGGCATAGTTACGATGGTTACTGGGGTGTACATCATGGTTGCTTTAATTCTATCCACCTAACACTTGCTTAAAAATTATTTTTAAGAGTTTGTTTCCTATTTTTTCGAAGTAGAGGGCTTAAGAGTTTGTTTCCTATTTTTTCGAAGTAGAGGGCTTAAGGGGTGTAAACATTTAAAGCAATAGGAGAATAGTTTTTGGGGAGCATTAGCTTGGGAAGACAGGGAAATTGGTGAAAGAAAACTGGAGAGAACTTATTTGGAAGATAAATTTTGGATTTAGTATATGAAACTTTAATTTGATGTGTAATGGCTTGTGAAGTTGTGTGTATATTGTGAAATATTTGTATGAAATGTTGAACATTATAGCAAGTGGTTATTTGTTTGATGTTTAACCAATGAAATGGATATACTATTCTGTAGAACCAATCCTATAATGTCGCGCTACGAAAGTTTACATTGTGGGACGGGTGTAACACTAGTAGGAAAATAGAGAAACATAATCACTGTGTATATACTTGAAACTGTGTATATTGTTTGGAAGGAAGTCCAAAATTGCATATTGCATTACAGATGAAAAATTATCCTTATATTACATGAAAGGCATATGCAACTTTGTGCATGCAGATTTCTAGTTGAAGAAAAGTAATTAGAAGATTGGTTTACTAATATTACTTCTAAAAAGTGGCAAAATAAATGCACGTTATAAATGGAATGTCTTAGCTGAATGTGGCTTGTTGTCAGGGTGCATATTGGTAAATGTTTTTGCAAGGTAGTCCCCTTAGAGATGCAAACCATTAGAGATGCATGGATTTCATGAGCTGTAGCTGATCCCCTTGCCACCAAAACTCGAACAGTTGAAGTCGATTGTGGTCATGATGAGCGTGTTGTCACGCGCAGGAAAAAGAATAGGCTAGCACAGTCAGATGGAAGGAAGTTCAACAATTTGGGGGTGGCTATAATCTAAAAACAAAATATTGCTTTTGTTAGTCAATGTACGTGTTCCCAAAAAAAAACCCCCCAAAAAAAAAAATAAAAAAAAAAAAAAAATAAACAAAAAAAAAAAAAAAAAAAATAAAAAAAAAAATTTAATTAAAAAAAAAAAAAAAAAAAAAAAAAAAAAAAAAAAAAAAAAAAAAAAAAAAAAAAAAAAAAAAAAAAAAAAAAAAAAAAAAAAAAAAAAAAAAAAAACTTCGGTATTGATTTTATAAATTGTAATTATACAATTATTCTTATTAAACCGCATCTAGGAAGAAATAAGTCAATAATGCATAATTTTGTTTTACACTGTGGTGATTAATGTTTACAATAATATTTTTGTATGGCTTTTTATTTACTGAACCGACCATAGGTCTGGTAGTTTTAAGAAAAAACCATATTTAAGCATTGGTTTTATTGGAAAACATGTTATGTTTTTTATTACTTCATAAAGTCTCTTTAATTCAGATTGAAGGATTGAAGGCGATTTGCTGAGTTGTCTTTGAGAGCTAAAAATTTTGTAAAAGAAAAACCTGGAGTAACACCCTTAGTGGGGAAAGTAACATATGCTTATATGTGGAGCAAGCCATGTTGGCCAATGGGAAAATATTAATGTCTGAAACTTTTGGTTTTCCCTCAACGTGATAAAAGGAACTTAGAGGGATGCTAATCACCATAGAATGAATCTCCAAATGATATTATTTATTATTAGTAGATCCATTTTGCTCAGCCCAATCCTTCCGATCGGGTGTAGCCGTAAACATGGGTAAACTGAAAATATATTAAGTTATTATAGGAGATGGATTGATTTTTAAAAGGATAAGTCCATAGTCCCTCTGGATTATTTTTGGCAAAATCAAGTAACTAAAAATGAACTAAGTTGATTTTTGGCTGAGCATCGTCGTATGTGAGAAATTTTCATGATAAACTCATGTTTGGACAAAATATTATAAAATCCATTTAAAAAAGTAAAAGAAAACTTTGTGGTAGACGTTTGACCAGATTATTTCTTTCAGGAATTATGTTTCCTTGGTTCTGCAAATCAAATGGGTTATGTGGTGAAGATTACCAATGATATACGAAAACTTATTTTATAGTAATAAACTGCAAAGTGATAATCATTCATTTCGGAAGAATAGAGATGGGTTAATACTAGTAAATCAAAGGGATAATGGGAGTTTAAATCCACTTATAATTATCTAAAGAAAAACATTTTATAAACAACTATTCTTGGGTAAGAAGGGTCAAGTTGGATTACACCTAGTCTGCATCCTAATTTGCTTTTATTATTAAGATTTTAATTTGATAGATATTTATAGATTGTCAAAAGCTTATTCATATATTCCCAGTATTACCCAGGTGTTGTAGGTGAGTTAGAGAGAAGACGACAATCCTTCAAGGGAGGTCCCAGGTTTGAATCTCCACCCTATCAAAAAGTTGAATTGGGTACCCAAAATCCAATTGATAATGTTGGTGTGGGCAGGGTTGGGTGCAACCCCCGGGTGACTTTGATGGTGTAGAACCCCTTTTCATGGTCTCTTAGACGAAGGCTGCCTCGCAAGGGATTTTCTCCCTAATATATATATATATATATATATATATATATATATATATATATATATATATATATATTCCTAGTCCCAGAGCAAACAGTAAGCTTGTTTGATGATGTGACTTATAATACTTTAAATTATTCTATCATTTTGAGTTTAAAATCCCTTTGTGGGTTGGGTAAGATTTACTTGTGTTTTAGGTTGGAAATGATATTCATGAAGGTGGAACCTATTTGATAACTCTCAAACCTTACCCAAAAACATGATGAGGATTGAACAAAGATATTCCTCATGAGAAAATATTTAAAATAAGACCATGGTGAGGGAAGAGATAATGTGTTCCTCATGGAGTCATTAAATTTAGATCATCCAAATTTACTGTAGGAGTAGCCTTCTAAATATTTAACCCTAAATTGTTCATCGAGGAGGATGAACCATATTCTTAGAAAATTTCAAAATATTAGATAAAAGCAAATGAAGAATGGTTACCTATAGCTCTTCTTAGAATAATATGGTTGTAAGATTTATGAAATCATAAACTTGGAAAGTAACTTGAGAACCAAATTAAAGATAGAAGTAAACCTTGTAAATAAGGACTTGGTGATTGGGTAAAGTTCAACTTGAAATTGGATGATTATGAGATAGTTTGTTAGTGTAATTTTACCACATTGATGTATTTTTTAGGATAGAACTCCTGGATAAAAATATTACGATAGAATGTTTGGGTTATGGAAAAGAATTCCCAAAGGTATCAAATAAAATATGTGAATCCTTTCATTGTATCCTATCTAGAGTCTTAGCAATGAATGCTAGCCAAAATTTCAACTAATTTCTTGGTATAACTCATCAGGAAATATGATTGAGATATTGATACACCCAATACTGCTAAGGTGTGGGTATTGCATAGAGTAAGTCTCAGAGCAATTATAGACCTACCAGAATTGGTCTGGATTAAGACTTAGATCTAGTAACGAGAGGTGGTATGGGATGCCATCTCTAGGTTACTATCTAGGTAGTACTGTGATACGTCCTATGTTCATTTGATTTATCAGATTAAGCCATAACATTTAGTATGGGATAAATGTTTGTGAGTCATAATGGGCATGTGCGATGAAGTCTTAGGTTAGGGTATTGACATGGCACTAACTGAATCTAGGTAGGAGACAATTAGTTAGTCACGAAGATATATGTACATTGATCACTTGCATAACTAATTTTTATTTAAGCAAACCAATTAGTCAAGGATTCTAAATCGACTAGTTAGGTCGTGGATTCTCAAATATTGAACAAATTGACCAGTTAGGTTGTGGGTTCAGAATAAATTGATCGGCTAGGTTGTGGGTTCACTAATGGTAAGGGAAATATGTTTATACTGATTCAAAATAATACTATTGATTTATTGCTTGAATAAATTGCTATGAACCTGAAAGCACTTCTATGAACAAAACTGTTGTTTGAGAATGAAAAAAAAATTACCTTGAGGAAATGCTTGACTTATTTTTGTGGTACAACCAGGTGAGAATACTTGGGTTGTTACATAATTTCACCATCAGTAGCTTGTAGGAATATTTTTTTAGTGCTAGACTCTATTATTGCGATCATTGGATGTTAGACTAATGCACTAGCTATCTCTAAAAAAAAGGCACTACCAATGAGCCACATACAATTTCATCTACGTGAATTTTTATCATACACTTTAGATTTGTTGTGCCAAAACATTCATACAATGCTTAAAAAACTATTTTTAAACATAAACCCTTTTGAGAAATCATTGTGTCTGATACCTCTGAATTCAAAACATTCCTTCAACATAGGCTACAATAGTATAAATGTTTACTTAGTCTACATGCATGTACATCCATAGTTATCATTTTATCTATCTATTTTTCTCTTTTTGAACTAGAAATCCTTCTATAGGTTGTATGAACTATTCTAGAAGTCATGTTAGTTTGTAGCATGTGCGACCAATAGTTACCTTTTTTTGTGTTTGTTTTCCTCTCTTTTGTATTTAGACATTTAACTATAAATATTTAAAATAATTAAAAAAAAATCTCTTGAGTTCTTCTCAACTACCTAAATAAAATTAGGAGGCTCAAAACCAACATCACTAATACCAGGAACCTAGAAAGCCCTATCACCTGAACAATCATCAATCTTTGAGGTAACATTGAATGTCAAGAATTTTAGAGGATCAAAGTACCTTTTAAAAACAATGCTTGATCAAACTTATAAGAAATATGATGCTCAAATATAGATTTTCACATTTTTTGACATTTTTTGTCTTACTTTTTTTAACGTGTAGATAGGATAACCAATAAAGGGGTTTTAGTTGAGCATCATGAAGTTAAATTCTATTTTGCATGGGTAGAGGAAGTAGTAAGTTTAGCTAAATATGACAAGAAAATGTTGAATGCCTAAATCAAATAATGATTAATATTTACTTTAATATTTTCTATTGGTAATATCTACATTATTTTATAACATTAATATGTTTTCATATAAACTATTTATTATAAATTTTGTGGTTGCACTTATGTTTTAGGAAGAAAACTAGTAATCCAAATTTGGTAAAGCAGACTATGATAGTGCGACGTTATAGAAAAATTACGCTACTAAGATGCAATGCATAGATAGTAGAGGTGAAATTTTGGTACTATTAAGGTCGCTATAGAAACATATCAAGAAGGATGTTGAATTTGAGAATATTTGTATTTACACAAAAAATTGAAAAGATCCAAAAAAATAAAAATCAAGAATACAAACATTTTACGTAAAATGATGTAGGTTTCTAGCTATAGCATCTCAATTTAGATGAGAAGTGATTATATTTATAAACTCTCTAGCTCTAAATAAGAGAGTTGGAATTTTTCAAGGGTTGGGGACCCAAATTCAACCCCTTGTTATCTAGCAAAAAAATATCTAATAACTATTTTCTATGTCTTATATCCAATCGTCTTTCTTATTAACATAGACCAAATATTTTTATTCCATGATATATTATAAATTTGACCTTTTTTAATGGGCTTGACAGGTCATCAATACAATCATATAATGAAATATTCATCCACCTATAGTAATTTCTAACATGAATGCCTCAAGTGCAAAGAGCTCAATAAATCATGTAGTTTGGAAAAAGAACAAGCTCAAAATGCTTTCATATGCAAAATTTATGGGCTTTGTAAATTTTCCCTTGAAAATAGTCCTAGGATCATGTTTAAAAAAAAACATCATTTATTTTATTTAAATTTTTTTTATTTTTTTACAAATTATTATAACAAGAAATAAACTATTTTATTTTCTTCTTTCATCACCATGGATGCTTATGAATCTCTAAGTAATTCACCCTAGTAATTGAAATAAAAATTAAAGGCTCTAAATAAACCTTCTGGATGACTAAGTAATGATACTTTGTACCCACTCTTATACCATAGATTTCACACGAAATTCCAATAACAAATACAAGCAATCCATTTACTCAAATATTAAATAAAAACATAAAATAATGAAAAGAAACAAGTGATAGTCACAAATTATGGGTACCTTTGAGCACCAAATAATAATTCTATTATCCATGGATAGGAATCACAACACTCTAATACAATAGATTGGGTGGATGGGGGATATTTATACCAATTCCTAAACCCAAATGATAATAATGATTACATAATATCATTAGTGTAAGCCAACATAACATAAAGGCTTAAGGTACCGAGGTGTTGTAGGTGAGTTGGAGAGGAGAGGACAATACTCCAAGGGAGGTCCCAGGTTCAAATCTCCACCCTACCAAAAATTTTGAATTGGGTATCCAAAATCCAATTGATAATGTTGATGCGGGCAGGGTCGGGTGTGACTCTCGGGTGACTTTGACGGTGTAGAACCCCCTATTTGTGGTCTCTCAAACCAAGGCGGCTGTGAAAAGGGTTTTTCTCTCAAAAAGAAAAAAACATAAAGGCTTAATATTAATTATAAGTTATAGTTTTAACATGATAAATTTAATGATGGGTCCTTAGGCTTATAGAAAAATAATTAATAATTACATTGCATAATGATTTTCCATAGGCTTATATATGGTTCCATCATAAAATATCACCCTTTACCATTAAAACCAAATGATAACTTCCAACATTGGATCCCTTAGTAGTTCATGCAAGGTTGGACAATAGGACTGGTGAGGGTAATATCCATAATGGATTCCAAGGTGTTAATATGGTTGTATCAAAATGATTTATGGGGATTAGAGGAGTATCAATTGATAGAGATTGTATGAGTCCCATATGTGAGGTCTTGGATTCATGTGGTGGTAGAGCTCTTGAGGACTTGATAGCTTGGGTCCAATGCATTTATATGAGATCATGGATGGAGGATGTACATAATTAGTATCACTCTAGAGTATGTGTGCTCCCTCTTGGGTATACCAGTGATAGGACAATCATGAAGATATGTTTCCATGACTTGAGGTATGGCAAGGTTGTATGTGTCTTATCTAACTAATGGGGAATAATGTACAATTTTTATAGTGTACATATAAGGTGGTAGGATCATTCCACCATACATATATTGTAAGGTGGTCATGAGGTTGCTTTAAGATAAAGTATTCTACATTAAAATAACCAGACACTTCAAAATTAGAAGATATATATACAAGTTATTAGTGTATAAAGTCTAATTCAATTGGGATAGGCTTATGTGTATGATCCTCTATCATTATTTATATTATTCTCATATAGGTATTAATAATCAATAGGAGTAACATTACTAATGGGTTGTATATATAAGAGATTCCATGATATAGTTGGAAAAACTCGACATACAATGATACTATCCAAGTTCAATATCATAGGCATGTAGGTGTACTTTCTCAAATCTATCATATGAATGAAATTTTATAAGCTAGTGGAGGTAATTCTAGTGGGAACGTGTTTACTATGAGGATTGCTTAATTTTTCCATCATATTTTTTTATCTTATTGTTTACTCTATTTTTTGGGTGGTTGTAGAGCAATATTTTAAATTTCCCCATAGCTACTTTTCTTCGCTTGAGATCAAGATACCTTTGGATTCTTTCCTTGTAATATTCAAAATACTTGTTCTTATTTTTCCTTTGTAAGACATGAAAATGTTATTCTTTGTTATATAAAATTTTGGCATCTCTAAGAATGGATTAGGCACATAGATCTTTTGACAAAAATATTTTTAAAAATAAGGTACCTTAATGCATCAAAAAGAAAAGAATCAACTAAGCAATGCATAATTGTAGCACAAGGAAGTAACAAAACTTGACAATAAACTTAATCCATAAAAATCTAGTGGGAACCCAAGGATTTATGTGGGAAAACCTTCTATGGGATGAAAACCCAAAAGAAAGACATGAAATAGATTATATTATTACAAATTATTATAAACACAAGATGTGTGAACTAGAACAAATTATATCCTAATGAATGAGAGAAAAAATAGCCCACAAAGATCAAAATTTCTATTGATGCTTGTCATGCTAATGGCTAGGGAATGCAACAATACCCATATTTTATGCATTTTCTAGCAAAGGGCAATAAATTTTGGGCATGGGAGGCCAAAAGTCATGTCCCTACCATTGCAACTACTTCTCCAATGACCTTTCAATTTTATATTTCTTTTCAAATTAAAAAATTGGCTTTATGTTATTATTTATGTTTGACCCAATCTTCATTCTAGATCACACCTCCATAATGGGAGGCTTGTAGCCTCTCAAAAACTTAGAAATTGAACTAGATGAGGAAATATTTGTTTGATCTAATTTCTAGTATACCACTTTGCTTTCTTCACTAGTTGTCCCTTGAGCCCTAGTTACTAATACTCATGTTGTCCTTGGTAGGTAGAACATACCTACTTATGTAACATGGTATATTCATCTAGATGAGCATATTTTTTGGGAATAAAATCTTCAGGTAATTGTACAACTTGCCATTCTTGCTCTTCATCGAGCATAGAAGGCTCAAACAACTTTAATTTTTCCACATTTAAAGTAGAGCTCATCTCATAAAATGTGCAAGATCCAAATAAAATATTTTACTTCATATATCTAAAAGGATACAAAAAGGACCATACCAAATGGGTTTTAACTTCTTTACAACCCCATGAATCATGTATTTTTCCAATTGTAACCATATCAAGTTACCAACCTGAAGAGTATGGTCAACCCTATGCTTGTCATTCCTTACCTTGTATTTTTATTAGGTCATCATTGACCCTATGGTGAATTAAACTTGATATTTTCCAAGAATCTAATGGCTTTGTTTACCTCATTATTCTATATATGCCATTCTACAAAAATTCAAATGCCAAATTAAAAGGTGAATTAGGAAGATAATCATAACAAGTTTTAAAAGTAAAATACTAGTGGAACTATGAACTATCATATTATATTCATGTTGAATGTAAGGTGAACTCTCATAATATGTCTTTGGATTCCTTTGAAAATAGCCTCTTAAGAGATGAACCAATATACTATTTATAGTCCTTGTTTAAACATTTTTTTGGGATGAAAAGTTGTAGACCTATTCAACTTGGTGTCTATCCTATCCCACAATGTTTTCTAAAATGCACTATGAAGTCTACTACCCAAATTTTAAATAATAGAATTTTACAACTAAAAAATGGATCTAAATCTGTATAAAGAACTTGTAGAGAGAATCTTGAGCTAAAATGGTCTTCTTATAGAGCACCAACATACACATATTCTTAAATTGATCAATTATAAAAAATAGATAACCATTCTTCTACTCCATTTTGGACATCCCACTAGAAAAATCCATGGAGACACTCTCCTAAGACCTAGGTGAAATTGATAATGGCGTGTATAACTTCAACTTTCTATTATTTTACTTACTACTACTACATAAATCACAACCCTTCACATGCTTAGCAACATTAACTCCCATTCTTGGCAATAATACATATCTTTATAAGTTAGCAATGGTCTTGTTCATGCCAAAATAACCAATAATAATAATAGAATTATGGTATTCTCTTATCAAATATATTCTTGATCTCCCCTTGGGTATTCATCATTTGGTGTTTATATAGAAATATACATTGCCTAAATTACAATATTTTCCAAATCTAGTACATTGCAACTTGGCATATCTAATCCTTGATAAAACATGCTAATAACAACTAATTCTAAACATAGCCTAATCTTGAGCTAATTAAAGCTATGGAGAATAACTTATAGGTAAGGAAAAAACAACTAAAGCTTCAAGATAATGGACTTGAGTTGGATTGCAAGCTTATATTTACATATGAAGGAGGTAAAAAACTAATTTATTTAATAACTCCTAATCTATAGTAATCCTAATAATTCCATTAAGAGATGTCATCATTTAAGCAACTGACAAGTGGAGGAAGTTATTGCTCTCATTTTGCTACTTTAAGGTCTACCTAGAAGCATGTTATAGTTGTTCTAAAAATCAAACACCATAAAATTCACTCTTACTTTTTAGGCCTAGCTAAATTGAAAATCAAATATAACCCAAAAGGGTTGTGGTCGACCATTATACACATAGTAATAATTTCTAGTAGAGAGGATATTTTCTCTATAGATATTTAGTTTATCTATCAAGTATAATTACATAATATATCTACCCCTCATTTCATCAACCAAAGCCCTACATACCACCATGTCATTGTAAACTACGATTACCATAAATGGAAAATCATTAGCCCTTGATAAATAATCAACAATAACAATTGTTTCAAATAAAATATTATAATCACATAAGAGCTAGTATGTGCATCAATACAAAGAGTTTTTTATGTAATTGAATGTATTACTTTTTATAAGATACTAGAATGGTGGGCATAATATTGGATACCCTTGGTCTAGGCATCTCCATATTATCTATTATCTTAAACATTATTTCTGATAAGGAGATGTCCTAACTAATTCCAAGCATGAGGCCTTGCAAGGGGTTGTACATAACTATTCAACTATGCCCTACACTTTAGTTTAGCAAGAATATTTTTTGTGTTTTTTGATATTTTATGTTTATAGTAGGTTATTGCATGACCAGGTGATTTAGGATTTTATCAATTATGGCTTGATTGATTATTTTATGGATATGTTCATTATCCTTCTATTTTTTTCCTCCTTAAAAGGTTGCTTCTTTTTGTCTTAAAATGCACTCTTAGTATTACCAAACATCCATTGTTCCAAGAATGTAATAGTTTCTATTTACACATCCAAAATATTAATATGATGGGCCACATTTTATTGACTATAAATATATTATCTTTTTGATACATGTTGGGTAAAGACTTAATTAACTTGAGAAGCACTATGTCCATAATTTTAATTTTGGGGGTACCTACCATTCTCATTTTTATTATTCTAACCCCTCCTTTTTTGTACCCTTGGTTGCCTTGATTAGGATTGTATCTTTTATCTTGATAGTTTTGATGGCCTCCTTGATTAAATCCTTTACCTTGATTTTGATAGTTTTGATGGCCTTATTGATTAAATCCTTGATCTTGATTTTAGTTCACTCCCTGTTGTTGATTGAGAACATGTTATTCATGGTTGGGGAATGAGGTTTTATAAGGATGATTATACTTTTTCTAGAGACCCTATTTATTTTCATTGGATAAATCATTGTTGACTTGATCAATGTTAAAGTTAGGACCAAGAGTTTGTTTAGAGAAAAATTTACAAAAAATTATGCATGTAGTATTAACATGGCCTTAATTACCATGTAAAAAGCAATTATTTTAGGGGACATGCCATGTAGGTGCTTTAATCCTATTTTTATAATGGTAAATTTTAAGCTTAGCTAGTGGACATTTTTTGAGGATCTTCATGACTCCATTATAGCACCTTATTCTTATGTCTTAGACCACCTTTTAATTCTACCAACATATTCATATGGGATATAGCTATATCTATCTCATGAGATATATTTTGGACTGCCATATTAAAAATTTCATCTCCAACTACATTTTTGGTAGGTTTTTTAGTTTTCTAGAAATATTGGTTGACCTTATTTTCCGAATACTCAAGGATTTTAAAAAAATTGTATGACCTTGTGTAGAGAGGGAAAACCATGTGGGTTATGATCCTATATATTAGCCTGGAAATGTGGCCTAAGCTTATTTACAAATATTTTTATGGTTGCCTCTTTAGTTAATGTCATATTAACATGATATTTAAGTCTTTTCTACCTCTTGTGGAAATCAATTATAGATTCATTAGGGATTTGTTTAGCATTCATAAAAATATCCATTGCTTCCATCATGGTCTTGTGATCATCAAATTCTTGTTTCAATTTATGGATAAAATTTTCTATGGATTCAATAGAGTGGTTGGGCAAAGTTGAAAACTAATCAAGAGCATTTCCTAGCAAAGATCTAGTCAATAATTTTAGCAAAGTCTTATTATTATGCAACTAATCCCTATGATACATAGTAAACTTATCAACAAATATTTGGGCTTTTATTTTTTCAATTACAAAATAATTTAGGGATATACCTAGACAAGTCTATGTCTTCCACATCAAGGGCTAGAAATTGACTTTAATAGTTTCTTAATGTAGGATCAATAAATATTGGTAAAATCATCCTAGGGTTATCTAGGGGAGGTGGAGGAGGAGGACCATTGGGGTTTAATATTAATTTATGGATAACAACTTGCACTACAAGGTTTCTATTAGCACTCTATAGTTGAGTGAGTTTACTCATCATATCCTATATTTACTTAATTATCTCTCTTCTAGTATCCTCTATTTTCTTTTCAGTATCTCTACTATGATTATCTATTTGATAAGCAAGATATTTTGTAAGGGTAGTCATGTATGCAACTAGTCTTTTTTCATGAGACTTAGGAAAGGGGTGGGACATTTGGGAGACCTGACTCATGTTTGCTCTTTGTATTCATGTCTAATTTGGTGCAATTACCATATTAAGTGGTAATCATGGTAAATTGTGATGTTCACCATAAGTGATGAATATAGATGCTCCTAGGACATATTTGGACCTTATGCTCCTCCTCAAAATTTAATTATCCTTCTTATTAGTCAAATATTTGATTAGGATATCATTATCATAACCAATGAAGAAGGAATATGCAACAATATTTTCATGAGGAATGATCCAAATCCTCTTTTAGTTATGGAATCTACTTCTTATTAGACCTAGTAGTCATTTTAAATCCCTTGGAAAAAATGAGAGGGTCCATAAGGGGAAGCAAAAAACTTACTCAAAGGAAAATAGAGTTTTCACAAAGCCTTTATCCTCAAGCAAAAAATCTATAAAAAAACATCATATAATACAAAATATATTTTTAAAGAAGCCCTAAGAGAAAGAGGAAAGCTATGGTGGGATCAACCAACTTACATCAAAATGCAATTGCTAAAATAAAACCTATGACAACTAGCCTACTTAAAACTAGGGGCTAAAAATGGAAGATAAAATCCTTAGAAGGGGGTTCTCATTGGATTCACCAACAATTTTACCAAAAAATGGGATATCTCATACAATTACAAGAGGAAAAAAAGGGATATCTCATACAATTACTATAAGATATACCAATATACTTCAACCAAGATAGTAAGGCAAAAATTATGCAATAAAATATAAAAATATCTTGATCTAAGTAGAAATGGAAAGAGAACATTCAAGAGCTTACTACACTAAGATTGTCCAAAAAATCATATACTAGGTTGAATCCCCATATAGTAAAACAAATATTTGACACCTAGAGCATTGAGGACCATAAAATTCACAAATAAGTGTGATAAAGAGCTCACTTCTATTATATCTTGCTTGTAATATCACCAATTTAAAAGGAGAGATCATACCTAGAATGAATATAGAGGATTTTCTATACTTTAGAAATCAGTCCTAGAGCAACAACTTTGATCTTTGGCTATAAATCGTGATAGAGGATTGTAACCTTGGCTTATGATATGTACCTCCTAAATCCATTGGGCATTCTTACCACCAATTTTATTCCAACTTAATGATAAAATAATCAATATAATTTTCTTAAAGACTTTGGCAATCATTTTAGCTTTAAATAGTAAATCAACACTTTTCATGTTGAAATTTTTCTTCTCATATTTTAGTAGATAGTAAATAAATTAAATATTTTTGCATTTTAATATTTTTTATGTTTTTATAGAATCAAATTTTGATGCCTTGTATAAGAGCTGATTATTAGCCTTCTATTTTGAAACCCATAGTCAATCTAATAATTTAAACTAAAGTTCAGATTTTTCCTTTTTATAAATTGCTTCTACATCCTCAACCACTCTCATTTTATTTTTATACGCATGACATTTTAAGAATTTAAAAGGAATTTTAATCCATTGATTTGTCCTGGCAATCATTTTAGCTTTAAATAGTAAATCAACACTTTTCATGTTGAAAATTTTCCTCTCATATTTTAGTGGATAGTAAATAAACTAAATATTTTTGCATTTTAATATTTGTTATGACTTTGTCAAATCAAATTTTGATGCATTGTATGAGAACTAATTATTGGCCTTCTATTTTGTAACCCATAGTCAATCTAGTAGTTCAAACTAAAGTTAAGATTTCTCCTTTCTATAAATTGCTTCTACATTCCAAACCATTCTTAATTTCTTTTTATGCCCCATGGCATTTTAGGAAGTTGCATTCCATTGTTGATTTAGGACTTTTAGTCCATTGTTGATTTGTCCATACCCTTAGCATGAAGAGGGGCTTTTCCACACCCTTAGCATGAAGTTGCATTCCATTGTTGATTTAGGACTTTTAGTCCATTGTGATTTGTCCATACCCTTAGCATGAAGAGGGGCTTTTCCACACCCTTAGCATGAAGAGGAACTTTTAATCCATTATTGATTTCCATACCCTTAGCATGAAGAGAGGCTTTTGCACATTTGAAACTCAAATATTTTCCGTATATAGTTAAAGTTGCAAAAACTTCTTCTTTTACTTGAGGTTGAAAACCAAATCATTTGATCAAAAGCACTATAAACAATAAAGAATACCAATAGCTTTTCATAAGTAATGTGGCACTTTCAGTTCTTACAATATCTTCCCTTACTTTCCTTTTTGTTCATAAGAGTTTCCCTTACTTCCCTTTTTGTTCATAAGAGTGTCATATATTACTTTGGAATTTACTTTCCTTTTTGTTCATAAGAGTTTCCCTTACTTCCCTTTTTGTTCATAAGAGTGTCATATATTACTTTGGAATTTTTATTTACGTACATAAAAGAGTAGTCACCCTTTTTGTTCATAAGAGCGTTATATATTAATTTGGAATTTTTATTTACTCATATAAAAGAGTAGTCACCCTTTTTGTTCATAAGAGTGTCATACTCTTTTGGTGACCCTTCTTTTAGGTCTGTAACGACAACACACCTACTCATATAAATTGAAAAATAATAACCCACTAGAAAATAATAACTTAATATTAATATTAGATGTTGGTGGGGGCCGCGCGAACGCGAGCCCCCTCTGCCACAAATTATGACGTGCACTCTCCACAATGGGAGATGCTAGGCAACGCCCCCTCCCAACGTGCAATGGAGGTGCCTTCCCTAGGCCATCGGCCTTCCTGTTCACCGATTAACCCCGCCCAGGTAAGTATGCCTTTCATCTCCCCCATTCCCTATTCTTATTCTCTCCCTTCTCACGCCCACCTCCACAGTGCAACAATGTGGGACTAACTTCTATTTTATATTCATAGCAGAGCAGATAGGATTATAATGGGGATGTGAAATAGAATAGATAGATTATGAAAGAAAGGACCAACCAGACCACTTTGGGATAAGTACTAAGAACGCATAATAAGGTTGGTTCGTTTCAGAGGATTCAAGGATCTCAAATGCGCACTACGTAACTAAACGGTAAGCCAATGCCTACACGAAGAATCTTAAAGAGCGCCATTTGCATATATTAGAATAATGTTTTGGAAACCAGCTGTTTTTTGTATGTTAAAAATTAAAAATTTCTTCAACAGAATGCATCATGACAGGAAATATGAATAAAAAATTCTTCAACAGAATGCATCATGACAGGAAATATGAATAAAAGAATCTTCAACAGAATGCATCATGACAGGAAATATGAATAAAAGATCCCACCTTTACGGAAAGTTTTTAATTGTCATTTTATTAGTTTAATTGGTTAGATTCTTTAATATTATAGGGGTTTTTAATTGTCACTTTATTAGTTTAATTGGTTAGATTCTTTTATATTATAAGGGATATGTGGTTTTTTAAACCCTTCTGTAAGCTTTGTTATAATATACAGATAATATCTAATCTTTGTTATAAATCCACTAATGCCAATAAAATCCATTTCAATCCCATATAATCATTTAAAAAAAAAAAAACACTACCATAAACAAAATATCCTATTCAATATCCAAAACCAAGTAATTATGCAAAATTCAAAACCCAGTACTCTCAAATTTCCATATCTCTCATGACAAATTCAACTGATATATCAAATTGAATCCCATAGGCAAAACACTTCAGCCTTCTAAGAGGAACTAAAATATAAATGAAAAGTGACTTTTTGTTAGCTGACCCTGTAAATATTAACATGTGAATTATATTGCTGCAATTAGCAAATCTACAGCATGTAGCGTAGCGCCCTTTACGCCGAAGAGAAGAAGAATTAAGAAAAGGGTGTAATCTGATTAAGTACCTTGGATACTCTTTGACAATTACACTAATGAGGAAAAGAAAAACAAACAAATTGTTTTGTTTTCCACTTTTTAAACTAAGCACTCTAATGTTACAATGAAATATTACGGAAGATGCCCATGGTAAGGAAATAACTAATTAGTTCAGTTGCTAGCTTGCCAATATGATTGTCAACATGGTGTATGGTGTACTAATAATCTTATCAATGGGTGTTGCTTTAAAACATGGTAGCTTGTGCTATGAAAAATACTTGTTTTGTAAAGCAATAAACTATGTTCACCTTGATGGTGAAGGTGAAGTATCAAGAAGTGCTTTGTCATACATATAATTTGCATATACATATAAAAATATAAGTTATGTTTCAATAGTATGATATATCTGTAAATCATCATGTTTATGTTTGAATAGTATGATATTTCTGTAAATCATCATTTTTTTTGAGTAATTTATTTTAATCGAAGTGTTTGCCAATTTGCTAAGGTGTTTACTCATGCAAGGATTATTTTTTCTTACCCACTTTGCCGTCATCTATTTGTCAACATTGGACAATTTTTTAATCATTTTTATTCACAGGATCACACTTTTAAACGAAGAAAAGGACAATGGACATGCTTCTGCGAATATTTTGGCTTAGCCTTTCTTAGGGTATAATAAAAACCACACTTAGAGTTTTTTATTATTAAAATATAATATCAAAAATCTTTTAAAAAAAAACAAACCCAAATGTTTCTTCTTATAAACTTCAAACAAATTTTTAATAATTTAAACATAAATTACCAAAATAAAATATCAAATACCCCACACAAACTCAAATTCAAATACCTCTTCCCACTTCCCACTTCCCACTCCCCACACAAACACAAACTCAAATACCTCTTCCCGCCTCATAAACTTCAAACAAATATTTGAGCGGCTTCTCTACAAAGGGAAGAAACTATATTTAAAAAATAAAAAAATAATAAAAAACAACTCATTTTCCTTCTAAACAGAAACCGTCGCCTGAGAGATTCGAACTCTCGCGGGGAAACCCCATGTACTTAGCAGGCACACGCCTTAACCACTCGGCCAAAGCGACAGTTCTGACAGCATTGTCTTCAAAAACATTTCATGAGGAAGCAAAGCGCTGCATTGAAGCCACCCATTAACTAGACAATGTAACAAACTTCCACCAGTTTATGGATATATTTACATGTTGTATTCTTATCCACTACATGTACCTAGTTTGCATTTGAAAGAATCAAGATCGAACGACCATTAAACTCGCTGCCAAATAAAACTTAAGGTAATATAACATAGAGTAAACCGCATCAATGCCAATCCTGTAGCAAGTTTAGCCCTGTTTCAGAGTCGGCCTCTGCCATTCCACCTCCACTTTTATTTGTTTGGTCATCCACATTCCGTCTGTAACATTTATTATCATCGATGGCTTGAGGAATTCCCTCTCTTTCCTTGATGTCTTTCATCGATGGTCAACAAAGAAGTCCAATACCCTGGAACTGTATTTCAAATTTGTTGACAAAAGTTGGCATAGTGACTTGTGGATTGGGCAATCTCAAACTGTGATCAGAAATCAATATCACTCGCAATCCTTTCAGAATAACATCAATGTAGTTATACTCCCCTGAAGAATTTGCAGAGCGAAGAACATAAATCATCATTGTTTTTTTGGCTAGACTCTATTGCTGACGATAACAATAGTTATATGCAACTCTAGCATATGAATCAAAACAGAAGAAGCTATGGAAGTAAAATTTGAGAATTTATTTTAATAATACACATCGAACCTCCATCCACAGTTTCAGCAGGTGCTGCAGAGTCACAAACTACTATACAAAAATGTTTAACAATCAAACGCTATGTTCTCTCAAAACAATCATACAATGCTTGAAAATCAATTTTAGAACATAAACCCTTATGAACAATCATCGTGGCTATTGCCTCCGAATTCAAAACATTCCTTCGGCACGGCGAAATTTTTACTTAGTCTCCGTGCATATAAACCCATAGTCCCATAGTTATCGTTTTGTCTGTTTGTTTTCCTCTGTTTGAACTACAAATCCTTCTGCAGGTTGTATGAACTATTTTATTGATATGAGTTTGTAGCATGTGCACAGTTATCTTTTTGCACTGATGTTAGTTTGTAACATATGCAACTGGTAGTTATCTTGTGTTTGGTTTCCTCTCTTCTATATCTTTAATATTAAATTATTATTTTAATATATATAATTTATATAAATTATTTTTTATATTTAATAATTTTTTAAAATAATTGAAAAAATATTTGCTTCAACCTTAAATATTTCTCACATGTAGACTTTTACACCAAAAGAACATAAGGGCACTAAATAACATGCTGCA
>JAQPPZ010005774.1:0-51231 GCA_028583015.1 Wollemia nobilis
AACTTGGGTGAAAAATGAATCTACTGATTCTAATTCCTTCATTTGCAATGTCTCAAAATTCCTCAGCATTTGTAGTTTTTCTACCTTCACTTTATCCATTCCTTGATAAGTTGTTTGTAAGATGTCCCAAGCTTGCTTAGACTTTGTCGCTCCTTGAATCCTTGGAAATATGCTCGATATACTCCTTGAAATATGTAGAAAAGAGTTTTTGAATCCTTCTTCTGGTTCTTTTTCAGTGTGTCTTTCTCAGCTCTTGTGAGTGCATTGAATGTTGATGCATCTTCTGGCTCTAAAAATACATTCTCAACAACTTCCCATATATCTTGTGAATAAAATAGTGCTTTCATTGTAATAGACCAATACTCATAGCTCTTACCATTACACTGAGGAATCTGCAGATTTGATAGGTTTATGCTTGGACCCATTTGTGCTGCCATTGTGGTTTTCAACATTTTTATTAAAACCCTTGTCTCTAGAACTTTTTGAAACCCTACGCTCTGATACCATTGTTGGATCTAAGAGGCAGAGTAGAATACATAGAATAATTACAAAAAGAATAAAAATACTCCAATAGAATATATATATATATATTGTATTGAATTCATAACTTCAAATTTTTACATAGAGCTTCAACTCAATCCTTTTTCTCCAGCTTCTTCTTCTCTTTTGGCTACCTAATGGTCATCATAAGATACAAAGACTAAAAAAATCAAAGTATTTATAGTAAGATTTCTTTCCTCACATTGAGGCCAAAAAAGCTACGAAAAAGCCTTAAGTTCCTGCAAGAGTGGATTGGGCCGATCCCAAAATTATCTCATCCTTCCAAATATTTACGCTTTGAAAATCTAAGAAAAAAACATTCAAAAAATAAATCCTTGATATACGTCTAATTTTAATACTTGTATATGCCAAAACAATTGCTATGTTTATGTTCTACAAAATAAAACAATGCAGTTGAGATTACTCTTTCCAACATAAAATAGTTTTGGGGGATACATGACAAATGAATAGCACCAAATATCACAAATTAAAAACAATGACATATGCGATAAAAACAATAGGGAATATACTTGGCAAGGAAAAGGAGGTAAAATTTCTCAAATGAGATTTATCTGAAGAAAAGAGAATTACGAGTACAAACCTTAGGTCCCATTTGTATGAAATATGAATTAACAAGTATAAATAAAATTGGTTTTTTTATATTTATCGAATTTAATGTGATATTGTTTTTTCTAATTTCAAACTTTTATTTGTTAAGATTTTTTTGATACAAATTGTTATCTCCAATAAAATGTTAAGATATGCGTTTATATAAATTGTTACCTTCGTTATCTTCAATAAAATGTTAAGATGTTTTTTATACAAAAAATTATCTCCAATAAAATGTTTTTTTTGTACTCATAATGTTTTTTGTTGCTTCTATTTGACTTGTTTTCTTTGTCATCACTAAGGACGTGTTTCACTTGTATGCTCTTGATTTTGTAGAGTCGGTTGAGCTTGTTATCTTGTGGTAATTGCTATCATACCAACCATGTTGTTTTAGGGGGTGGTACATTATTATATGGCACTTGGTTGGTTTTTTATTTCCTATTATTAGATAGAGGATTTTGGAAGATCTCCATATCTTGATTAGTTGTAGGTGTATGTTGAGTATGAGGTTGATCAGTTGGAGGTTTTTGGTTAGGAGTGTGTTAGGAGTTGTCCACAACAAGTGACCCTCATCTATTAGTTCATGAATCATGTGTTTCAACCTCTAATATGAACCTATCATGTGTTCATCCACCCTATGATACTCATAATGTTGATCAGGCTTATACCAAACTATCATGGTGTAGGGTTGTCTTATGGGAGGTAGTTTAATATTCTTAGCTTCCAAAATTTGCTTAAGGACTGATGAAAGGGATTGGTGGAGTCTAGTGAAATTCTTTGTTGGGGTCACTAGGGCTTACTAAATACCAACTTTTGTAAGGAACTAGCGGCATTGACATTTTTGGTTGATATGTTATCTATTACCCCCACTATGGAATATAGTCATGGATATAATATGGATAAGACCACTTCAACACCTTCTATGCAATTTAATGTCGTTTGATGTCGTATTACATCATGATCATATAGTGGTATTATAATAGTTGGACAATTATGCATGTATTATTTATTAAGACCTAACTTTGACTTGAACCTTAGTCTCTTCCATAAAAGTTGGATAGCTTAGCGAGTTAAACTTATGATATTTTCTTTGCTTTAGGTTACTATTATATGAACTACATAGTGATATTTCAATGCTTTTATTATTATTATTCAATGTGTTGCCATTGATTTTAATTTATAGTAAAGCTAAAATAACTCATTTAAGAATCAAGCACCCGTATTTCACATCCATTGATTCTTTATATCATCCTTTTCTATGGAAGACAACTTATCTAATTTCACATTACAAGCAATTATTTTAAGTAAAATATTCTTCATTATTTTCAATTTATTTATTAGAATTAATGTTATCATTTTATAAACTATTCTTTTGAGGTATATAAAAATGTCTCATACAAATATAAATAATCAAAGTAAGTAATGGGAATCATTTAAATTTAAATATAAAAAATGTCAATTTCAAAGTTAAATAAGTATAAGAAATAATATATTTAATTATTAAGAAAAATATGATTTTTAATTATATTTTTTAATTTTTAAGTTAAAATTTACTCAATAATCAACCATTAATAATAAAAATTAATATACCAGGAAAAATATAACGTTCAAACCTACAATGAAATAATAAGTTAGTGTTATAAAAAATAAGCCCTAATCTACTAAAAGCTACTTTCATTGTATTTTTTCCATGCAATAATTAAAAGGATGTTATTTCTAAAAAATTGTTGGAATCATAACCCTAGAATATTTTCTAGGGTCCTATATTTCTGTAATTATAGGTTATATAAATTTCTCTTAAAGTTAATATTGTTCACAATTTTATTTTTTATAGTTGAAAATAGCAATTTTTATTGATTTTATTAAAATACGTGTATTAATTTGTGAGGGATAAAATTTTAAGGTGCTCTTTTAAAGGTAATTTCCATCATTGGATTCATTGTATGTTCATCTTTTATATATAATGAATATGGAAAAATAAAAAAAATGCATTTAAGTGATTAATTCTTCTTTTTCCTTATCTCAAAGTATTTTAGTCTTGATTAAATAATATGAATTCAAATGATTAAAAATATAAAATTTTAATGAGGAGATTTAAGTTCATATCTTATTATATCATTATATAATTTATTAAAGATAATAAATAATTAAAATAAAATTATTTTAATTATGTTCACAAAACCAATATAGTTTATGAGATAAAATATTTTAATACAATATGATAGGTATAGTGTACAACCCTACTCTCTTTTGAATTCAAACATTAGACTTCCTTTTCAAAATTTCTAAGTTTAACAACATCAAAGAAATAAATTTGCTCAAGAATTTTTTTATTTCATCTAATCTTTGTATTTATCATTTTTTTTTTTTTACAATTTTTTATTTCATGTGAGAAACCCCTGCGACCAAAGGGCTGATTAATCTCCTCCTAACCATGACCACTCGTAAAGCTGGGAGCTATGGTTATCAATATGTAATTTAACACACAGCCACCACACACCCACCCCTTCACACACTTGCCCATGCTACGGTTTGAACCTTGAACCTCCCGAAGAAGAGCCAAAGCCCGAACCGTTGTGTTGTCCCCCTTGGGACCATAACATTTTAGGTGAATGTGAGAAACCCCTACGATAGGACTGAGCAATCTCCTCCCAACCATGACCCCTCGTAAAGTTGAGAGCTATGCTTAGAAATTGGGAATTTAACACACAACCTTTTGTGTCCACCTTTGCATCGCAAAGGTTTGAACCCATTGTGTTTACAATTATTGTTGAAGTTGGAACTATTTTTTCCTATCTAAAATTTCAATCCACATAACAAGTCTAAATTGTTCCCTCACATATTGTTTTATTTTTTGTTAGAGTTTGGAACCTTAATGTTTTATTTGTCCATATATTTATTGTTTTGTTTCATTTATGTAAGTGTTTCTTTATTTAAGTGCTTGTTTTAGCAACCTACTATCTTCTATTCTTTGTATTCGATTTAGATACCCAATAGCCTTATTATAGCTTTTGCTTGCTTTTAATTAAAAAGTTCATGTTTCAACAAGTAAAATCTTGTATAAAGGTCATGCTTTAATTTTTAAATTATTTATAATTAGTCAATTTTATATTTTATATGTTTAAAGTTTAGGTGGATTGGTAAAGGCTTGAATGGCCAAGTACTTGCCAAGAAGAGACCTAGGTTCAAACCTCGGGGCACACTACCAGCTTTAACAAAGTTAGTAGTCTGTGTTGAATCCTCTTAGTGCGTACTAGACAGACGATGACAGTACAAACCCTGAGGGATGGTATCCTTCTCACGCTTGGTTAACAAAAACGATATGAATAAGTTTTTGAAAGCATTCGGTGTGGTTTGAACCTCTAACCAACTCTCCTATGTAACCAAAAAATAATAATAACAAATTTTATATAATTTATTAAATATCATAAAAAAAGTAAAAATAAAGTAGTTTTTAATATGAAAATTGTAAACCATATGAGATTGATATTGTTTACCCAATATATTGTTATTCCAACACAGTTATCCTCAACCATACCATACTCTCATTAACAGTCCTCAACCATACCATACTCTCATTAACAGTGGATAACCCTATCCTCTTAACATTTAAACTTTGACCTCTATTTAAAATTTCAATCTCCAAAGTTATTCGGACTATGTTAATATAACTACTCTAACAATTATAATACAAATATATAATTTATTGAATACATTACTACATAACTATAATATTATATTATAAAACCAATTTCATCATACGGAGCTAATATCATTTGAGAATTAACAAACTAGATAAAATATGGATATTTAAAACCATCACAAATTAATCTATATTTCTGGGTATCGCTAAATGCAAACGAGCCCAGACGTATAAAATAGTTTTGGGGGATACGTGACAAATGAATAGCAACGAAGATCACGAATTAAAACAATGAAGTGTGCGATAAAAGCAATAGGGAATATACTTGGGAGGGAATATGAATATGAGGCAAAATTTCTCAACTGGGATTTGTCCGAAGAAAAGAGAATTACAACGAGTACAAACCTTATACTTGGAAGGGAATATGAATATGAGGCAAAATTTCTCAATTGGGATTTGTCCGAAGAAAAGAGAATTACAACCAGTACATTCTGTTTTCTCCAATAAAATGTTAAAATATTTTTTTATACAAACTATTAGCTCCCTTATCTCCAATTAAATGTTAAGATATTTTTTTATACAAATAATTATTTTCAATAAAATGTTTTTATTGTACTTATATTTTTGCTTGTTGCTTCTTCTTGATCTATTTTCTTTGTCATCAATAAGGCCCTGTTTTACTTGTCTCCTCTTGATTTTGTATAGTCGGTTGAACTTGAACTTGTTGTCTTGTTTGAACTGCTATCATACCAACCATGTTGTTGTAGGGGAGGTGCATTATTATAAGACATTTGGTTGGTTGTCTATTTCCCATTATTGGATAAACGATTTTGTAAGATCCTTATATCTTGATTAGTTGTAAGTGTCTGTTGAGTAGAAGGTTCACCAGATGAAGGTTTTTGGTTAGAAGTATATTAGAAGTCATCCACAACAAGGCGACCCTCGTCTATTAGGATGTGAATAATGTGTTTCAATCACTAACAAGAACCTATCATGTGTCCATCCACCCTATGATACTCACAATGTTGATCAGGCTTATATCAAACTATCATGGTGTCAAGTTGTCTTATGGAAGGTAGTTTAATATTCCTAGCTTCCAAAAGTTTCTTAAGGACTTATGAAAGGGATTGGTGGAGTCTAGTGAAATTCCTTGGTGGGGGTCCTTGGGGTTTGCTATATACCAACTTTTGTAAGGTACTAGGGGCATTGACATTTTTGGTTGATATGTTATCTATTACCCCCACTATGGAATATAGTCATGGATATAATATGGATAAGACGATTTCAACACCTTCTATTCAATTTAATGTGGTTTGATGCATATTACATCCTTAGTTACTAAGTTGATTTCGTATTGGAATTCGAAAATCTTGAAGTTCGAAAGAAATTTGGCATGAAATTCGACAATCTTGAAGTTGGAAATAAATTTGCCATGTTTAAAAATTTGGAATAAAATTGGACAAAAAATTTGAAACTTTCTTAAGGTTTGATTTTATAAATTTCATGACTCCGTATTAACAATTACTATGCTTGCATTTTTTAAATTTAAAAATACATTAATCAATATAATATATATATATATAATTATAATTTTAAAAAATATTAAAAAAAATTAATATTTTAAAAAATAGTTGAACCTTACATTTATTAAAGCGAGAAAAGAGTTATTCCACTTTGACTTTTGAACTGAGGAAGGTTAAATGTTAACCAAAGCCACATAAAATACTATGGATATGTTCTATACACAATCTATCAGTGTTTTTCAAGATATTATTTCAATTTTTTATAAAAATATTTTTAAAAATTTAAAATTTATTTTAAATTTAATAATAATTTTTTTTTAGAAAACTGAAGAACATAGACATGTCACATTGAAGGAAGAAAAAGGTTGAAAATCCTTAAGTCACGGTGTGGCCAACCCATTAAATAGACTTCCCGTGATAGATTGAAAATCTTGAAGTCACGGTGTGGTGTGGCCAGCCCATTAAATAGACTGTGTTCACTCTTCACGAGCATTTCTACCCACATCATCTATATGTGAATGTTTGTCAATTTTCGTAAATTAGCGACTCATATCAACTTGAGGATTCCATTAGATAAGCACTATGGTAGAGCATAAATTCTCACTATTTTTAAGTTGTGGCTTTCACTGGATGCATAGAACGATTCTTTTTCTTACCTCGAATTTAGGGTTTGTTTGAGGAATTTATTTTTGGAAATTTTAAATTCGATGAACTTGGTAATTAAGATCACATGATCATGATCATATAGTAATATTATAAAATATTGGCAATTATGCATGTATTATTTATTAAGACTTCAACCTTGGCTTGAACCTTAATCTCTTCCATAAAAGTTGGATAGCTTAACCAAGTTAAACTCATGATATTTTCTTTGCTTTAGGTTACTATTATATGAACTACATAGTGATATTTCAACACTTTTATTATTATTATTATTATTATTATTATTATTATTATTATTATTATTTAGGAGAATGTTTACAAATTACATCAACAACCACCTTCAAGGGGTTTGAACACAAGACCACTTAAGAAACAACCATTTAGCCAATAGGGCAACTGCCTGTTAGTTTTATTATTATTATTCAATGTATTGCCATTGATTTTAATTTATAGTAAAACTAAAATAACTTATTTAGAAATCAAGCACCCATATTTCACACTCATTGATTCTTTATATCATCCCTTTCTATGGAAGACAACTTGTCTAATTTAACATTACAAGCAATTATTTTAAGTGAAATATTTTTCATTATTTTCAATTTATATATTAAAAATAATTATATCATTTTATGAACTATTCTTTTGAGGTATATAAAAATTGTCTCATACAAATATAAACAATCAAAGTAAGCAATGAGAATCATTTAAATTTAAATTAAAAAAATCAATTTCAAAATTAAATAAGGATAAGAAATAATATAGCTAATGAATATGAAAAATGTGATTTTTAATTATAATTTTTTAAATTTTAGTTAAGATTTACCCAATAATCAACCATAAATAATAAAAATTAATATGCCATGAAAAAATATATAATGATCAAACCTACAATAAAATAATAAGTAAGTGTTATTAAAAATAAGTCCTAATCTACTAAAAACCACTTTCATTGTATATTTTCCATGCAATAATTAAAAGGATGTTATTTATAAAAAAAAATTGGCAATCCGAATGTAGAGGAGTTGGAGAGCAAGTGGATAGTTAAAAATCTCCAATTATCAAGAGGCCCAGGTTCAAATATCTCCCCTCACATGTTGCGGATATGTTGTATATAAAAGGTTCCTCATCAAAAAAAAAAATTGTTGGCATCATAACCCTAGAATATTTTCTAAGATCCCATATTTCTTTAATTATAGGTTATTGAAAGCACGAGGATACAGAAACAAAAAGGAAATGCCAAGATGCGATGTAAACGAAACTTAACTTAACGCTAAATCCTACGAACTGAAATGCATGAAAGGAGAGAAACATAAATGCATTGAAACAAGGTATAAAAGCGAATATGGAGTACAACCCTTTTTATTAATATGCTTTAGAACCCAGTTACAATCTGTATCCTCCATTTTTAGGGGCTAGGAGCGTTAAATATGTTCTTGTCACATCAACAAATGGTATTCCTTCTTTCGCGTGCCCACATGTAGAATGGGCGGACCAAACGTCGTCGCCGCTTGCTTTGATGAGTCTTGACTCCTTGCTGCTCCTCTAATGTTGAGATCCTGTGTTCAAGGAAACAAAAAATAGTCAGTATCACCTGTAGATAAAATGAAACATGCAATCCCCAAGCCTACGATTAGTGCATGCGAAAAATAACTAAAACGATAACTAAATAGCATCAGAATGATCTAAAAATTTAACAAAAGCATGAGGACATCACCAGGAGGGCACTGCAAATGGAACAGTCAAAAAATTTGCCACGGATTTCTAATCTCCCCGAGGTGGGATGATTAGACCTGCAACAAAATTTCAGAAAACACAGTCCCAAATGTCACATTTGGGAAGCTCCAAATCACCTACAAAGTTGGGGGTTAGGTAAAATGGGGTATTTTGGAAAGACCCATAAGGTCATATTTTTCCAATTCACCTCTATCACCGGGAATTTGATGATGCTACTTGCATGTTAGCAAAAGCGGGAAATGACAAAAACATGATCAAAACAACTCAAAATGATGTGAAATTTGAATGACAACCTATCTAAGCAACATAGAATCAGATGCAAAAATAAAAGAAAGGAAATATACTATAGATTTCTAATCTCTCTGGGGCAAGGCGATTAGGACTACAAAGTGTGGGGGGCGCCTGGGGGCAGGACGCTCGTCGTTTGGGGCCCAATTTTAGCACCAATCCACTTGGGATGGGTCCAAAACCTCTTGTGGGGTGTTGTCAAAAAATTTGGTAGGATGTTATGGCCAAATTTCGGGTTTTGGTTTCGGATTTGCACTTCCAATAACCACCCTATGACCTCCCTTCCAAAAGAGATCAAGGATGTGAAAGGCACAAATCAAAAGGTGTGAGGATGTAAAATGGCAGCACTTCGTTGCTCAAAATGCTCCTTCTCTGTCTATTTTTGGGGTGATAAGACTCACCATTTTATAGACCTAACGGTCTCTTTGGATGAGCATGCAGATGCACCACTTGGAAATCATGCCTTCATAGGGGGGAGAATATTCCTCCCTGATTAGGGGCTCCATGACTGCCCCTCTAACTGCCTCTAGCACTCAAAAATGCTCACTCACACTCCCATGCAATGAAGGAAGAGTTAAGTGGCGGATCTGAGCTGCCATTTGTCAATATTTGACTTTTTTCCCATCAAACCTGCTATTTGCCCCACCCTAGAGCGAATACTGCTAATCATCCCTGGGTGGAATGAATACCAGTTTGTAATTGTCCCTGGGTGGAACAAGTAGAGAGCAGAGTGCCTAAAAGGTGCCAAATTGACCTCTGACCTTCCAAAATTGTTGTGCAAGTGGTTAGGACCACTGTTTAAACTCTGGGGGCTGCCCTGGGGGCTATGTGTGTCAATGCGATCAGTGTTTGCAATCACATAATCAGATTGATGTTGTTTTGGTGTCCACAGATGCCCCTTTTTGGGATGCACTGTGTGTGGCACAATGCTGAGCAAAAATAGATAACCAAAGCACTAATGATTAGGGTTTCTCAATAACCTAACCAAATTTTGATGCCCCAAGTATGGAAAGGGCATGCATTCTTGAATCCTTGCTTCTGACAAGCGAAGGAACTTAATTCAAGTGTTAACCTTTTTCGATGAGGTGTTACTTGAGCTTGGACATTGATCAGTCATGAATAGGCAAAGGGCGCAACCTTTTGTCTGTGGGAAACTTGAGTTCATGATTCACGAATGCCAAGTATTTGATAAGCTTGTGATTATTGCTTGTTTGCTACCCAAGCAGGGGCGTGATTATCTTTGTCAATGATTCTTTGAATGCATGCCATTTCCTTGATTGAGTGTGTATTTTTTGATTGGTGACTAAGTGTGACTACCCCCTCAAGCGATGAATCGATGAGGGAATGACCTACATGAGAAAAGCGACGAGTCGCTTGACCCAAGATGACTTAGGTAAGGGTGCCTTCAGATGTTTTTCTTTGAATGCTTATGCAGTTTCCCAACACTTGGACCTATTTTTGGGTGGGTGTTAACCCTGTTTGGGACACCGATTGGGGATGAAATTCTCGACAATCCATCCTCCCGTGGAGCGGTCCGGCTATGGTAGCATTCTTAGGGAATAGTAGATGGATTTGTGACCCCGACGTCTGTTTTGCATGCCAAGCAGTAGAGACGCAAATGCGCCTTGCTCGGCCATGTTATTGTTATTTTTGGGTGGGTTTGGACCCTTTTGGGGACGCAGTTTGGGGATGAAATTCTCGTCAATCCGTCCTCCCGTGGAGCGGTCTAGCTATGGTAGCCTTCTTAGGGAATAGGATAGTGAGGATTTGTGACCCCGACGTTTGTTTTGCATGCCCGGAATGTCAAGTGCAAAAGCACTCTTATTGGATAATTTTATTGCTTGTTTTTGTGCATTTTGGTGTAGTTTTTGTTGTTTTTGCAATTTTTGCTCTATAATCGTCCCTGGGTGGGACGAATACTAGTTTTGTAATTTTCCCAGGGAGGGACGAGCGCTAACTAGAGCACTCGTCCTAGGGTGAAACGATTACAGGCCTAAAAGCCTATTTAAGGGCTAAAACTAGGGTTCGGGCTCATTTGTGTTCGATTTTTCTGGCGATTTGGAGCTATGAGGAGGAGGAGGTCGATTCTGCGAAGAAAAGCGCTACCAAATTTTTCTCGACACCATGAGTTCACGAACCGGATCGAGTGGCGGAGCCAAAGCAAGACCGGTAAGTGCTCCTCTTCGTTATTTGCTTTTGTTTTATGTTACAGTTTAAAAATCGTAATTTATTTTGAATTTGTTTTTTCGTTTAAACTTAGGTAAAACCCGAGGCAAAAATGAATTGACAAAAACTAAAACTATAACCCTAGGTTAAACTAAAACCCTAGGTTGTGTCGTTTCTTCTTTTTGTTTTTGTTGTTTGTTTGTTGTTAAACTAGAACCCTAGGGTAAACTGAACGAAAACCCTAGCTTAGAAAAATTGTTTTAATCTAACTTTTTGTTTTTAAACTGAAATCCTAGGGTAAACTGAGAGCAAAACCCTAGCTTTAGAAAATTGTTTTTATTCTGATTTTTCATTTGTAAACTTTAGTTATAAACCCGAGGTTAACGAAAATTGTTATTTTGATTTTGTTTGTTTTGTTTTTATTTATCAGTTTAAACGTAGAGTTTAAAAAAAGAAAACCCTAGGTATTGACAAACTGTTTTTGAATTTTGTTTGTCAGTTTAAACGTAGAGTTAAAAACCCTAGGTACTGACAAACTATTTTTTGAATTATTTTTGAATTTTGGTTATCAGTTTAAACGTAGAGTTAAAAACCCTAGGTACTGAAAAACTGTTTTTTGATTTTTTTTTAATTTTGTTTATCAGTTTAAACGTAGAGTTAAAAACCCTAGGTACTGACAAACTATTTTTTGAATTATTTTTGAATTTTGTTTATCAGTTTAAACATAGAGTTAAAAACCCTAGGTACTGACAAACTATTTTTTGAATTGTTTTTTAATTTTGTTTATCAGTTTAAATGTAGAGTTAAAAACCCTAGGTACTGACAAACTGTTTTTGAATTATTTTTTTAATTTTTTTTATCAGTTTAAACGTAGAGTTAAAAACCCTAGGTACTGACAAACTATTTTTTGAATTGTTTTTGAATTTTGTTTATCAGTTTAAACGTAGAGTTAAAAAACCTAGGTACTGACAAACTATTTTTTGAATTTTTTTTAATTTTGTTGCTCGTTATTTGTCTGTTTTTAGCTATACATTGTTTTATGCATTGTTGTATATTCATGTTATTGTTGTACAGTTTATCAGGTTTTTAATGTTTTTGTTTTCTTTTCTTTTGTAGGTTGTGAAGAGCCGATACCGTGTCCCTATAGTTTTCTCTGAAGCACGGGAGGTGTTGACTTTGGATTACTGGGAGTGGCTTGATGCCTTTGCGTTCAAGCAAGTGACTCAGCTAGAGTCGATGGTGGGGGATCAGGCCTATCTGATGGCCCTGATCAATTTATGGGATCTCCGGACCAATACCTTTCATCTCCCGATAAGGGAGATGACGATGATGCTGGAGGATGTCTATCAGCTTTTGTGAATTCTGATAGACAAACTTCCTATTCGGACTACTCTACGTGATCAGCGGATAGCAGTTCTAACATGATGCTTCGGTCATGGGGAGGGATTGGGTGTGGACAGCCTGGTGGAGAGGGCAGAGGGCGACTGCCAGATTGGTGGCATTTCGGCATGGTGGTGGCTAGAGAGGGGTGTGTTGGGAGTGAGGCATGCATTACTGATGACCCTCATTTCCAACATGCTATTGCCCGACTCATCAGGTGCGAGGTTCCCTTAGAACCTGCTGGAGGTGGTCTTCATACTAGTCGAGTGTCTAACGGAGGCACCTATGATTATGATATGGGGACAAACTCTGCTGGCACAACTCTATGATGAGTTGTATGAGGTTCACTGTCGAAGGCAGAAGGGTATTGGATGTAGTTATCTGTTGCAGGGCTGGGCTTGGTAGCACATAGATGTGGAGAGGCCGATGGGGTTGTCGTGGATGACTCGGGCAGAGATGGTTGACAGAGAGATAGGGTATGCGGCTCTGTGGTGGCGGTCTGAGGAGCAGGGACAGAGTCGGTGGTGGGTAAGTGTCGTAGGGCACTATGTCGATGCCTTCACTTGGCTTGCTCTAGGGGATGTTTTCTAGCACCCATATCGGGACTGTCCAGCCTGGCCTGAGGCTGGAGAGTGGCTTTGGTAGGTGCATCAAGGGAGATGGCTGATCGGGCGACATGGGACCGAGCAAGAGTACTTCCTGTACATCTAAGTGACATGACAGTTTGGGGTGCACCAAGGGTTACCTGGCGAGCCTTTTATCTATCAATGTCGAGGTGACGAGAGGACTCTGGCATGGAGGATCATCGTGCCGCTGGGTGAGGAGTTGGATGCAGCGATTGATGTTCCTGATGTGGAAAACATCGGGGTGACCGCTAAGTATGACCAGTGGTGGAATTTGTAGCGATGGCGAGGCGAAGGGCCTCTAGGGGGTGCAGAGGTGATAGCAGTAGGTGGTGAGGATGCAGAGGCATCAAGAGAGGGCTGGGGGGTTCCACTAGAGGATGCGAACATGGTAGAGGTGGACAGCTTGGGGGGGATGATTTTGGGGTTTTGAAGCAGCCGGATATGCAAGACGTCCTAGAGCAGTGGGAGTCGGAGCAGGCTGCCATTCCAAATATGTCGATGCCTCAGGCACTCCTGGAGGATACGGAGGTAGGGTTACACACTGAGATAGCATGATTGGAGGGGCTGCTTCGGAGACAGGATGAGGAGCTCGGGGATGCGTTGTAGGAGAGGGATCTCCTACGGATGCAGCTGGCAGAGAAGGAGAATGCATTTGCTGCATACCGTCGATAGGATGGGGATACAGATGCTGCATGGGATATGGATCTCCTATGGATGCAGCTGGCACAGCGTGACAAGAACTTAATGATGGTTCGTCAGTGGGAGATGGACTTGATTCGACATCGATTTGAGCTAGAGGTGGAGATTATCCGCCTCGGTGGGTGGATCCCTATGGTTAGTGGAGGTTAATCATCGCATCGCATGAGAGGGAGCGAGATTGAGCAGTCAGCATTCTCTCGATGCAGGCAACTGTATGAGGGAAGTGCTAGTAGGCGTGATGCGGGGGCTAGAAGTAGCCACCTTGAGGGGTCTCATAGGACCCACACCATGGGGGGTAGTTCCTGTCACATCGATCTTGCATGATCATGGTGGCCGATGCCCTAGGCTTGGGGTTTTTTGAGCTTTTGCCTTTGTGCAAGGTCAAAGGACCGATTTATTGTAGCCTGTAGGCATTTTTGAATATATATATACAGATAGGTCCGAGGTATAGACCAATTGGTTCATCCAAACCCCATAATGGGGGTGGAGGTCCAAGGTTCAAATCTTGGGCCTCGTCGGACTGAATGCTTGTCCCTTTCCTGGTGCTTTCAGCAGCATAAAAGGTTTAAAATGATTGTGGCATGGTGGTTATAGGGGTGGACTACACGAAGATCTGTGTGGCGGCTTCTAGGGCGGACATCGCAGAATACTATGGCGGCCATAAAAATCTAGACAGCCTACCCGGATTCGTGGCGGCTACCGATTCCACCATGTAAATTCAAAAATATATATATATATATATATATATATATATATATATATGAAAGCACGAGGATACGGAAACAAAAAGGAATATGCCACAAGAAAGAACAAGAAAGGACATATGCAAATTGACACAAGATAAAAGCAATATGAAATATCGTAATCTCTTTATTGATACGCTTTTCAAAATGTGTTACAATACGTCTCCTTCCTTTTTAGGGGATAGGAGCGTCAAATGTGTTTCTTGTCACAACATCCATGGATCACAATCCTTCTTCCGCGTGCCCACATGTAAGATGGGCGGACCAAAACGTCGCCGCCGCTTGCGTATATGATTCTTTGCTCTTTCCTGCTCCTCTGCTATCGGAAACCTGCGTTCAAAGAAACAGAAAATATTAGTAGCACCTGCAGACGGAATGAAGCATGTATTTCCCAAGGCCTACTGTCAATAAATGCATGAAAATATTAAAACGATAATGAAATGACCTCGGATCGACCTAAAAATTTCATAGTAGCATAAATATGTTAACAGAAGACCACTGCAAAAAGAACAGTCTAGAAATTCCTCACAGATTTGTATTCGCTCCAGGGTGGGACGAATTCACCTACAATAACCTATCGGAAAGCACCCTCTTCAATGTCCTGCTTAGGAAGCTCCAAATGACCTGCAAAGTTGGGGTTAGCTAATTGGGGGTGTTTTGGGAAGACCCAGGGTTTGGGAAGAGATGGTAATATTTCTCCAATTTGGCTCTAGAACCCATATTTTGCTAGTGCCATCTGCAAGTTAGTGAAGGCGGGAAATGACAAAAACCTGGTCAAAATTGCTCAGAATGAAATGAAATTTGAACTGTAACCTATTTAACATATCTAGAATCAAATGCAAAAGAAAAACTAGAGAAATCTATCACATATTTCTATTCATCCCGGGGTGGGGCGAATTTTATTGTGATAGATTGGGGAGCGCCCGGGGGCAGGACGCCCACCGTTTGAGGCACTGTTTCGGCACCAATCCACTTGGGATGGGTCCAAAACTGGTTATGGGGTGTTGTCGACAAATTTTGGGAATTTTTGTGGCCAAAAATCAGGTTTTGGGTCCGGATTCGTGCTTCTAATAGTCGCCCAATAACCTCCCTTTCGAATGAGAGATTAAGGATGTAAAAGCACAAATCGCAAGTAGGTATGTAAATTGGCAGCACTTCGTTGCTCAAATGCTCCTTCTCCGTATATATTTTGGGTGGGAAAACTCCCCAATTTATAGACCTTAGGGTCTCCTTGTTTGAATTGCGCATGCGAGGGCGCTACTTGAGTTAACTATCCTATTTTCAGAGAAAAGCTAATTCCCTGATTTAGAATCTCCTTGCATGAGGTTTCTAAAATAAAGACATTCATGACTGAAGTCTCTCTTCTTGAATAAAAGCTATTCCTCACAATTGCATGACCTGAAGCCTCAGTTAACTGGCGGAGTTACCGAGGTTTGACTTTTTTTCTAGTCAAACTTGCTATTCGCCTCACCTTGGGGCGAATGCTACTATTCGTCCCTGGGTGGGACGAGTAGAGAAAAAAGTGCCAAAAAGGTGCCAAATTGACCTTTGACCTTCAAAACTACTTTTGGGAGTGGTTAGGACCACTGTTTAACCTCTGGGGGCTGCCCTAGGGGCTGTGTGTGTCAATGCGATCAGCGCTTGTTGTCACATAATCGGATTGGTGCTATTTTGGTGTCTACAGATGCCCCTTTTTGGGAAGCGTTGTGCAAGGCATAGCATCGAGCAAAAATAGATAACCAAAGCACTAATGATTAGGGTTTCTCAGTAACCTAACCAACTCTTGATGCCCCAAGTATGGAAAGGGCACGCATTCTTGAATCCTTGCTTCTGACGAGCTAAGGAACTTCATTCAAGTGTTAACCTTGTTTCGGTGAGGTGTTACTTGAACTTGGACATTGATCAGTCATGAATAGGCAAAGGGCGCAACCTTTTGTCTATGGGAACCTTGAGTTCATGATTCACGAATGCCAAGTGTTTGATCAGCTTGTGATTATTGCTTGTTTGCTGCCCCAAGCAGGGGCGTGATTGTCTTTGTCAATGATCCTTTGAATGCGTGTCATTTCCATGATTGGGTATGTTGTTGTTGATTGGCGACTAAGTGTGACTACCCCCTCAAGCGACGAATCGATGAGGGAATGACCGACATGAGAAAAGCGACGAGTCGCTTGACCCAAGATGACTTAGGTAAGGGTGCCTTCAGGTGGTTTACCATTGAATGCGAAAGCAGTTTCCAAACATTTTGACCTATTTTTGGTGGGTTTTAACCCTTTTTGTGACGCAATTTGGAGCTAAAATTGTCAAAAATATGTCCTCCCGTGGAGCGGTCCGGCTATGATAGCCTTCTTAGGGAGTAGGATAGTGACAATTTGTAACCCCAACATCTATTTTGGATGCCAAGAATGTCAGGCACAAAAGCGCCTTCGTTCGGCAATGTTATTGCTATTTTTGGTTAGGTTTTGACCCATTTTGGGATGCCATTTAGGGATGAAATTCTCAAAAATCCATCCTCCCGTGGAGCAGTCCGGCTATGGTAGCCTTCTTAGGGAGTAGGATAGTGAGGATTTGTGACCTCGACATCTATTTTGCATGCCCGGAATGTCAAGTGCAAAAGCACTCTCATTGGACAGTTTTATTGCTTCTTTTTGGTGCATTTTTGTGCATTTGTTTGTTGTTTTTGAAATGTTTGTTTATGATGATGTATGCATGTGGTATTATGATTGTGATGTTTCTAATTTATATGATGTATGCATATGGAATGAATGAAATGATTTGTTGATAACTTGTCGATGGCACCATAGATTGTACAAGATTGATTGGCTTGTTGTACTTATGGGATGACTTTGTGGAATGACTTTGCATGTGAAAACTTTGTTTTTGTATTTTGCATATTTTTTGATGGTGATGTATGGAATGAAATGTACCAGTTGTTTTTAAAATGTAGTTAAGCTTTTCTGAGATTCAGATATTTTAACTAACTAGCCAAGACTGTACATTTATCTCGCAAGACTTTTGAACAAGGTATAAATCCGACTTGAAGTTTAACCAAGTTATTTCACATCCCTGTGTGTGCAATTGAGTTCGTTTATGTGGTATTTGTCAGGATACCGCCAATGCCAGATAGGCTATCAACCAAACCTGTACTGAGGATCACCTAATTAGCTCCACTAACTCCGTTGTTGTATTTAGCAAGATTAATCCATGGGACAATCTAAGGTACCATAAGCTAGCTCATCCACATGCAAACATTGGTCTGCTCACATGCAAAGTTAATGTGACAGACATATCGTCATGCGGGTAGGATACCGCCATTGCCAGGTAGGCTGTCCACCAAACCTGTAATGAGGATCACCTAGATGGTTTTCGAATGCTGAGAATTTCCAGGGATTCAAGTTCAGGCTTTTTATTGGCTCAATGGTTCAGGATACTTGCTCGGATATATAGTGATGAAAATCACTGTTTATTTGTCTCTTTGTTTTTTTTTTTTTTTGAGCAAGGATTTTGACTAGTGGTGAGAACCACTGTTATTTGATTTTGTATTTTGAGCTTTGTAAGGTTGAGCTTGTGAATGGCATTGATTCTTTTAGGCCTTGGGGATGACTACCCATCCTTAGCAGGGACGTGTAGTACGAATCCTTACGACTTTGGGAACCAAAGGGGATGATGGAGATTATGAAGTAAGGGCATTGATCTTTTGGGCCTTGGGGATGACTACCCATCCTTAGCAGGGACGTGTAGTATGAATCCTTACAACTTTGAGACCAAAGGTGAGTGTAATGATGGCTTGTGGGAATTGTGTTATTGAATGGCATCGATCCTTTTAGGTCTTGGGGATGACTACCCATCCTTGGCAGGGACGTGTAGTATGAATCCTTACAACCTTAGGGACCAATAGTGATTGGGATTTTGGTAGTGGTGAAAACCACTATTTATTAGGTGGAATTGATGGGGAAGAGCTTGTCCTGTTGTCAATTCTCAGCACTCTTGAACCATTCGCACAGGGGGATGAACAGGCTAATCTTTCACCTATGGTACCCGAGACTGCTTTGTAGGTTTCTCTCACGTTCACACAACTTAGGAATTATTTTATGTGTTTTAATTGTGTTGGGATGCTACGTAACAAGGTATGATCCAAGTAAAACTTTCCCGTGTAAAAGTTGTTTAACTTTGTACAGTTTTTGGCTAGAAATTTAAAGACAACTGAATGACGAAAACCCTATATACATTAGGAGACAACTGACTAATGCTAAAAAATGGCGATGGTGTTATTCTGGATGTATGCGTTTATAAAATGGATTTGATGGGGAAAATGATGGAATTGCCAAGTAATGACATTCTATGGTGCTTGTGACTTGTATGACTTAGCAAATATGCAATGTATGGATGTGATGCCTAATGCACTTATATTTTTGTATTTTTGATGTTTTTATGAGTATGCATGAAATTGAAATGCAATTTTTTTGTAATTTTTGATGATTTTATTGTTTTTGTTTGTTTTTGATGATTTTATTGTTTTTGTTTGTTTTTGATGATTTTATTTTGACCAAGCGGTTATGGTAACCCTTGGAGCTTTTGGTTTGACCAAAGGGTTTATGGATACCTTTGGGGCATTTTTGGGGTTGACCAAGCGATTGTGGGAATCCTTGGAGCTTTTGGTTTGACCAAAGGGTTTATAGATACCTTTGGGGCATTTTGGGGTTGACCAAGCGATTGTGGAAATCCTTGGAGCTTTTGGTTGGACTATGGCTCTCTAAATGTGGAATGGCCTCAAATGAATGATGTTCAAGGGTTCTAGTTTCCTTGATTCCTTCAAGAGAGGCAAGCCGGTAAGTTCTAGGTCCTATTCGACTATCAATCACATAAGGACCTAACCAGTTTGCTGCAAACTTGTCCCTCAGATGGGACGGTAAATTAGAATTCTGTTGGTTCTCTTTTAAGACCAAGTCACCAACCTGAAATTCCCTCAAGTGGACCTTCATGTTGTATGCTTTCTTAAGTCACTCTTGATAGATACGCAAATGCTCGAGAGCATTAACGCGTCGTTCATCGAGCAACGTAAGTTGGTCTAACCGGGCCTGCCGCGTAGTGTCATCATCGATGAACTCTTGCATTGAAATGCGTAGGGAAGGGATTTCCAACTCAAGAGGCATGACTGCCTCGGAGCCATACACCAGTGAAAATGGAGTTGCCCTAGTGGGCGTCCGAATGCTAGTGCGATAAGCCCATAGGGCAAGCGGGATCTGAATGTGCCAATCCTTATGATTATCTACGATAGTATTTTTGAGGATGGCGACTAGCATTTTGTTTGACGCCTCTGCTTGCCCATTTGCCTATGGATAATAGGGTGTTGAAAAATTGTGCTGAATTTTGTACTTTGTGGTCAAAGCACGCACATATTTATTCTTGAATGGTGTCCCATTATCCGAAAGGATCTTGGATGGAATACCAAAATGACATATGATGTTATGCAAAATAAACTCCGCAATGCGGGATCCAGTCGTAGAGGTTAGCGGAATTGCTTCCACCCACTTGGTGAAGTACTCTGTGGCCATGATGATGAATGTGTGATGACCCGACGACGTAGGGGAGATCTTTTCGATTAGATCGAAGCCCCACTATGAAAAATGCCAAGCCGATTGGATCGGTTGCAAGGCCTGAGAAGGTACGTGTGTCAAATTAGCATGGTGTTGACACTTCACGCACTTCTTCACATATGCGCAACAATCTCGCTCTAAAGATGGCCAATAATAGCCCATGCGAAGAATGCGCTTTGCGATGGCCATACCGCTGAAGTGGCCACCACATGTACCATCGTGTGCTTGGGTGATCGCCCAAGCGGACTCTTGCTGGTCCAAGCAACGGAGGAGGATTCCTTCATAGCTCCGACGATACAAAATGTCTCCTAGCAAGACATGTTTTGCCGCTTTCTATTTGAATGATCTTTTCATGGCTTGTGTCAATCCAAGTGGGAGGTTACCTAGCTTGAGGTAATCCCTAATGGGTGTGTACCAATCCTGCTGATCAGAAACCTCGATGGTATGAACGGCCAATCCCTCTTGAAGTTCATCCCTAGCAAAAGCTGAGCGGGAAAGAACTTGTAAAAATAGCGTTGTGTTGCTATTAAGAGGGGTCGGGGAGAACAAGGACCCCCAGTTGGCTCGAGTCAGACAATCATGGATTCGAGAGAACCTATCCGAAGATGGTTCAATCTGGATCAGGTGGATTCCTGGCGTTAGATCGGAGCTTGCACGCTCCATCATGGATTGCGATAATGTTTTAACCTGAATGGTTGTCATTTCACCGGAAGGGTCTTGCGGGATTAGTGACCCCAAGGAGGCCATAGTATCCACAAAATGATTCGATGATCGAGGGAGTGCCTCGATGTCATACCATTCAAGTTGTGCCAGGAATTTGTCCACAAGGGCTTTGTAGGCCTACAGAACTGGACATCTACATTGGAATATCCCCTTTACTTGATTGACAATTAACAACGAATCACCAAAGATGTTTAAATGTTTAATGTTCATGGTGATTGTTGTCTGAAGACCTATGAGCAAGGCTTCGTATTCTGCATTGTTGTTGGTGCACGGGAAGTTTAATTTAAATGACAGAGGCATTGGAGCCCCTTGTGGAGTGAAGAATACAATTCCCGTGCCACCTCCTTGCTCACACTTAGAACCATCGAAGAATAGGGTCATGTCAGCCTGTGACTCAGGCTCATCAGAATCTGGCGATTCTGAAACATGAAAAACCCCATCATCCGATAATTCTATGGTCAGAGGCTGATCGTCTTCAAGAGGAGCCTCTGCCAGTTGATCGGCGATGACTTGACCTTTTATGGATTTTTGTCCAATGAATACTATGTCAAACTCCATCAACAACATGATCCATTTCATCGTGCGGCTACTATGATAAGTACGACTCATCATGTATCGCAATGGATTCTCCTTAGACACAACATACGTCGTATTGTTGAGCATGTAGTGGCATAGCTTTTTGGTAGCAAACACCACGGCCAAGCAGAGCTTCTCAACGTATGCATAGTTAAGTTCATAACTGACCAGGGTGCGGCTAAGATAGTATGTAGCCTGTTCTTTGTGTAGTTCATTTTTCTGGGATAGCATGGCACCCAGTGCCACCTCAGTAGCTGAGATGTATAAGTAGAACGACACTCCTGGTCTAGGTGGTGCCAATACTGGCGATGAAGCCAAGTATTGTTTAATGTCATCAAAGGTGGACTGGCACTCGTCATCCCAGTGAAATGTTACCCCCTTGTGCAATAATTTATTCATGGGTCGGCACTTGTCAGATAACTGCGCTATGAAGCGCTTGATCGACGTGACCTTTCCCTGCAGACTTTTGAGCTGCTTGATGGTAGTTGGAGGAAGCATTTCAAGGATTGCCTTGACTTTGTGTGGGTCTACCTCAATTCCTCATTTGGAGACTATGTAACCCAAGAGCTTTCCAGATGTGATGCCAAAGATGCACTTCTTGGGGTTTAGTCTGACTTTATGTTCCATGAGGCGATCGAGGATCTTGCTTAAGTCATCGAGATGATCTGGGCGCAAAAGAGATTTGGCCAACAAATCATCCATGTAATCTTCCAAAGTTTTGTGCATGTAATCATGAAAGATGTACGTCATGGCACGTTGGTAGGTGGCGCCAACATTTTTAAGGCCAAAAGGCATGACCTTATAACAAAATGTCCCCCAAGGCATTGTGAACGCCATTTTTAGTTGGTCCTCGAGATTGATACGAATTTGATTGTATCCTGAGAAACCATCCATGAGGGAAAGCATTTCATGGCCCGTTGTAGCGTCTACCAATGCATCGATGCTAGGCAAGGGGAAATCATCCTTAGGACTCGCTTTGTTTAGATCTCAAAAATTAGTGCATATGCGAATCCTCCCGTCGAGATTTTTGATGGGAACCATGTTAGACAACCATGGCGGGTAATCCACGCAGATGACAAACTATGCATCCAACAACTTTTGTAGCTCATCTTTGACCATTAAGGCCACTGTTGGGTGCATCTTACGTAGTTTTTGCTTCACTGGCTTGACTGTCGGATCAAGCATCAGATTATGCGTGACTAGCTACGGGTCTAGTCCCGGCATGTCTTTGTATGACCATGCAAAAACCTCCTTCTTCTCTTTGAGAAGGGCAATGTAGTCGGCTTGCTCTTCGGGGGATAGACTTACCCCCAGCTTGATGATTTGCAAATTCACTGGATCTGAGCCGATGTCTACGTCAGTCATCTCCTCGACCGACATGTGGGATCCGTCCTCCAACTGGTGTGGAGTTGGGATCAAATGGATATCGTTTGCTGAATTTAGATCATCGTTTGGAACATCAGGTTCCTCTTCAACATGGAAGACATCCTGAGTCTATCCTGGGGTGAAATGGAACATCCCACCGCAAGGCCAGTACTCTGATGGGGATGGTGGTGTGTCAACGTGATCCCAGTCGATAGCATCTAGATCTAGATACAATGACCGTGTCGGGTCGGCTGGATCATGAATGGGGGCGGTTAAATCAATGGAGATCATGTTAATGAAATGATTGTGGTCTCCATTACCGTGGGTATGACTGCTTGGACATCCTAGATAACCTTTGTGCTTTGGATCTGGCTCTGTGGGCACTGGCACAAATGGGTCAGCCCTATGTGCAGAGATGAAGATAGGGTCCGCCCTAGGCACTGATGGTTTGATAGGGTCTCCAGGCGAAAGATGCTCTCTGTGTGCCTAGAGTGGCGGGTGCAGTAATTGCTATAACTACATCGGGTTGAGGTGCCACCTATGTCTTGGACCTATGTGTAAATGTTCAAACATGTCATCTATGTCCAAAGGGTATCGTTGTTGCATCTGTCGCATATGATTGAGATAAGCCATCTCAATTTCATCTTCGTAGTCACTATCAGAGATCCAAAGGCCTTCATTGGCTCCAATAGCTGCTTGCGACATAGGAGGCTCATCTTGTTCGAGCAAATTAATGTGGTCCCATCGAGGTTGTTCCGCTCTCTACGGGGGGACCTGATTCTCTTGAAAGGGCATATGCTCAATTGGAGCACCTAAAGGGAACATTGTCATGAAGCTTTCCTGATAATCATCCATGGGATGTACTTGTGAATGATTGATGTCAGACTCGAAAGGATCCCAAGGTGCTACCTCGTATTCCGACTCATCTTTCGAAGACCCTTCTTGGTCTTGTCCATATCCCTCTTGTAGGGGAGTCCATGAATTTTCTCCTTGTTCGGCCGAAGGGAAAGGGTTGTTATGGTCAACAAGGTTGGTTGTTAACAATGGGTGATAATCCCCCAATGTATATGTTGTGTGAGGATTGGCATATGGATCTAATGCCAACCCATCCTTGCTGCCTATCCCTAGGCCTTGCATGTTCTCCACCAAGATGTCTAGGGGCAGGGGGTGGTTGAACCCTACTCCTGACTTGTCATATGGCATTTGGTATCTTGGTTGGCAAAGAACACGCACTCCTTGCTCATACCGGCCCAACCCATATCCGTGCCAATTGCATTGGCCAAGATACCTCAAAGCAAAGTTTGGGTTGGACAGATAGTTGACATCCTCAGCAAAGGGTTCTTCATCTTCGTCTTCTTGCATACAAATCTCAACGCCATTATCCAGGCCCCCATAAACAAAGTTTGTCTGATTGGGTGGGTAGCCTAGAGGAACCACAGAGCCGATGGGGAGTCGAGGTCGCCCCATATCCTGCATGGACTCAAGCGTGGGCGTTGCTACAATGTTCCTCACTAGATACTCCCCCAGGCCCGTGTTGGCCATTTCAACGGTGACCGTTGGCGGTTGAGGGGGAGCGAATGGGAGTCCTTCCTGAGTCCACTCCATGTGGGGTGAACTAGGTGTCTCGACTTCCATTCTGCTAGGCATCTCTTCTATCGAGATGGTTGAGACTAGAGGTGGCTCCTCTTCTATGGGTTTCTTTCCCTTGTCCTTGGATGTGGCCACCGTAGGTGGCATCATTGTTGAAGGACTAGCGGAAGAAGATGGACCCGATTGAGGGCTCGACGGATTAATCACTGGAGATGCCTACAGAATCGGACCCTGTTGAGATGGATTCAACTAAAAATCCACATGTGTTGAGGGAAGGTTCGATTGCGGCATGAATTGCACTGTATTGCAGTATTTGAAGGGCTCCAAGTCCATCGGGACTACATGCACCTGTCCTTCAAATGTATACTTCAGGCATTGATGAGCTATTGAAGGGACACACTTCATGTCCCTGATCCAAGGTCGGCCCAGTAAGATATTATAAGCCATCTCACCTTCCAAGATGTGGCACAATGTATGAATAGTCTTTTGTCCCACTTGGATGGGTAGGACAATTGTGCCAACTGTCGAGCAGATTGCATCATTGAATGCTCGCAGTGTGTAAGTAGAGGCCACAATGTGAGATGCTGGCAACTTCAAATGTTTCAGTGCTGTTGTAGTGATGATATTACTGGATGAGCCAGTGTCCACCAACACTCTCTTATACGGAATCCCGTTGACCCACGCAATAACGTGCAGGGGTGGATCCGCCACATCACCAGTCACTGCTTTCAATTCATCTTCTCTAAAGGTGATGACTGGTTCTGTACATTGTTTGACATGCCCCACAAAATTGTTGAAAGAGTTCGCTTCGTGGGGCTGCAGCTCGATAGCTTTTAAAATCTCCATTAGAGCTTCCCGATGGGGCGCTGATTGTTGAATTAGCTCATATATGGAGAGCCTAGCCGACGTGGTCCTTAGACTTTGGGTAAGTCTAGTCCGAATCGTGGCCACCGGTCTAGGCGAGGGAAGTTGCGTAGGGGGTTGTTGCGGTTGTGACGTCGATGGAACCTCTCTTGTGGCTACCGTGGGGGCAGCTCCTGGGTATCTCTTGTTCCTAGTCACTATGCTTATCATCCCTACATATCCCTGCATAGGACAATTCTGTTGCACCTCATTAACTTGAAGAGGTTTTTTCGGTGCCTCATGGGCAGGCAAGGGGTCTCTGAATACTCCCATATGTTGGTTGTTTGGCGCTACGGGGTTGTCCACCGCCAATGTCTTGTTGTCAATGAGATCTTGTACCAAACCTTTGAACTTCCAACATGCGTTAAGATCATGTCCCTTACGCCTGTGGAACCTACAGTACAAATCCTCTCGGTACCCCTTAGGCTTCGGTGCATTGGGGTCTATAGTTTGAATCTCTGGAAGGTTGATCAAGTTCATCGCTGACAAGCGGTCAAACAGAGAATCCCTGGACTCTGTGTAAGGAGTAAATTGTCGCCTAGGGCGACGCTGCTGATTTTGCTCCTGCCTTTGGTTTTCTCTCTCATAGTTGTTAGGAGGCACCGCCTGATAGTTAGCCTTTTGAGGCTGTGTTGCTTGTGTCGGCTTAGGGACGTTGATGGCAACCTGATTAACCGTAGCAGGTTTCGGTTGCGTGGTCCCTGGTTTAGTGTTCTTTGTCCATTCTTTCTTCTTAGGTTTGGTGATCTCGCCATCCTGTATCTTAATCTCCTCGATGATTCTGGCTTGCGCCAGTGCTTCTTCTAAACTGGCATATTGTTGCAGCTGCAATAGCACGGAGATTGATCTCAAACAGCTTTTGGAGAACATTTGGGTCAAGTCAGACATAGGAGGGAGGTAGGGTAGCTTTGAAAGCAACGTCCTCCACCGGTTCCCATATGCCACCATAGATTCCTCCTCATACTGCTTGAGGCTAGCTAGATCGCTTAGTGACGCCTTTTTCTTTGTGTTGAAAGTGAAACGTTCTAGGAACGCGTCCACTAGCTGATCTAAGTTATAGATGCTGTGCTTTGGTAATTGAGTAAACCAATCCGAGGCAGGGCCTACGAATGTGGTTATAAATGTTCTTAATAGCAAAGCATCATTGTCCTGAATGCCAAAGCATTGGCTCAGGAATCGAGTCACATGCTCTTGGGCATCTTCCTCCCCTCTAAAGAGTGCCAACTGGGGCAGTTTAAAGTGTTCAGGGTATGGAGGTGCCGACACTGATGGATGCACAGGATGACTACGGAGTTGGCGTAAAGTGGGCTTTTGGGGCCCAGAAGTCTTGATCTCCATAGATTCTAAGTGCTCTAACAACACTTTATATGCATCAGAGGATTTAATTTCTTCCTCCTTAGTTTGCTCCCATTGTGGATTACGGGGAACTTGAGGCCTATTGAGAGGTAGCTGGCTAGCACCCCCTCTACCTTGATAGAGCATTTCAGCCCACTCTTCTTCTTGTTCATACTCCTCATAGGCTTCCTGAGGAGTGGTTGGCCGAGTTCTATAAGCATAGGTGGGTGCCCGCGGAGGGTGCCCATCATTGTTTCTGGGAGTGGCCTCCCGCTCAGGTCTAGGAGGTCTCGGAGGCAGTACTTGATAAGGTCGCGTGGACCTCTCTCGTACCAAGGGGTCCTGCCTCTCATACACTTCTACTTTATGCGTGCGAGGGATTGGAACCTTCGCAGGCACATTGTTATGAAGCAATTCGGTCGTCTGACGCTGAATGCGCTCTTTGTTAAGCCGACAAAGATGCTCTAACTATTCTTGATCTTGCCTAAGCTATGCGATTTGCGCTTGGTGGGCGGCATGTTTGGCAATCGCCAAGTCAATTTGTTCCATCGTCTCTTGTTTAGGAAGCCTAGATGCCTCCCCTACATGTCTTTCTCGATCATGGTGATCCGAGATCCCTATGGGTTGCTTCCCTCTGTCGAGGTTAGCGGCATTCACTTGAGGCTCTGGCCTCAATGGGTGATCCTGATACATTGCGGGTGTGGAGGTGCATCATTCCCACATTGTGTACTGCTCTTGAGGAACGTAGTGATCTTCCTCGTACTCTCTTTCATATGGGTAAAAGGTGCGGGCAGAATTGTCTTGCCCTGTTTGGAGAGCCTGATACTCTGGATATTGCCTAGTGTTTCTAATAGTAATACGGGGTAAAGGAGGGATGAAGAAATCATGTGGCCCCTCCTTGTGGACCCTCTGTTGCTCTAACACTTCATCACTAGGCCACTCATAACGAGTGTCTAAGGGAGGTCTCCTGTCTACGTTAAGATCTACGTGTAGGTTCTCCTCTTGAAAGGACCTATGCTGAGTGGGGGTGCCCCTCAAAGAGGTGCCTCTATAGTCCTGTTCTGTTATGGCATGATGGGGACTCTCTTGGGTGCCTTGCCACCAAGGCGGGATGGCTAAGTCCTCAGGACTATATCGGAGGTGACTTGTCCCCCTTGGTGCACTTTCTGCAGTGCTTGCCCGTGATTGGGCTCGGCTACGAGTGAACACCATGGTGATGTGCTCCTAAAGATGAATAGATTTTTATCTTTTTTAGGATTTTTTATGCTACACTTAAACAGAAAGAAAACACACAATCAATGCAATGATTATCTCGTTTAAAGATTTAAAAGTGTGCCCTAAAATCTGGTTTAGTGTATTTTGATGTTGTTTTGAAAGCTTTTTGAACGAACATTTAAATGCAATTATGAAGGCTCTTATGACTCCCAAAATGGTCGCCCCTTCAATATACCATTGCCGGACCGATATACCAACCTCTCTATATACCCGCCCTTACGTGAGGGAGACTATAGGTACGTGAGAGCAGATGATACGTGGAACATAGGCGGTATAGAAGGGGAATCGCTCTGTTTATGACACCTACCATAGAAGACTTATCCTCATGCACTGGGAATCACCCCAAGCTACACTTGGTCAGCTTTCGTCAGGATTTACGTCTAGCAACAGTCGCGATCGGGGTTATGGATGCAATATCTCAAGCCAAGGTGATGATGAAATCCACCATTGGTCTTGCTCAAGGGTTGGGGTTTTACGACCAACTCCTTGTGTTTAAAATACCACGTGGTGTGTGGGGTTCTTTTTAAGTTGCAAAATTGAAACAAGCAAGCCTCTAAACTCTCCTATGCAAGCAAAAATCAGAGAACAAAAAAAAGAAAATAGAAAATTGACAAAGGGTGTTTGAAACCCCTACCTCTTCTCTGCCTAAATCGGATGTCTCTGAATTTCTGCTCTGAAATAGTCTAGCATTTGAAAACTTGGTACCTGTAAGCAAAAAAACAAGCAACTTTAATCAGAATTTTAATCTTAAAAATCAAGGGACAGAGGTCCCACCGTGATCGCCACTGAAAGCACGAGGATACGGAAACAAAAAGGAATATGCCACAAGAAAGAACAAGAAAGGACATATGCAAATTGACACAAGATAAAAGCAATATGAAATATCGTAATCTCTTTATTGATACGCTTTTCAAAATGTGTTACAATACGTCTCCTTCCTTTTTAGGGGATAGGAGCGTCAAATGTGTTTCTTGTCACAACATCCATGGATCACAATCCTTCTTCCGCGTGCCCACATGTAAGATGGGCGGACCAAAACGTCGCCACCACTTGCGTATATGATTATTTGCTCTTTCCTGCTCCTCTACTATCAGAAACCTGCATTCAAAGAAACAGAAAATATTAGTAGCACCTACGGAAAGAATGAAGCATGTATTTCCCAAGGCCTACTGTCAATAAATGCATGAAAATATTAAAACGATAATGAAATGACCTCGGATCGACCTGAAAATTTCATAGTAGCATAAATATGTTAACAGAAGACCACTACAAAAAGAACAATCTAGAAATTCCTCACAGATTTGTATTCGCTCCAGGGTGGGACGAATTCACCTACAATAACTTGTCAGAAAGCACCCTCTTCAATGTCCTGCTTAGGAAGCTCCAAATGACCTGAAAAGTTGGGGTTAGCTAATTGGGGGTGTTTTGGGAAGACCCAGATGGTCATATTTCTCCAATTTTGCCTCTAGGACCCATATTTTGCTAGTGCCATCTACAAGTTAGTAAAGGCAAATAAAAAGAAATGACAAAAACTGGTCAAAATTGCTCGGAATGAAATGAAATTTGAACTGTAACCTATTTAACATATCTAGAATCAAATGCAAAAGAAAAAACAGAGAAATATATCACATATTTCTATTCATCCTGGGGTGGGGCGAATTTCACTGTGATAGATTTGGGGAGCGCCCGGGGGCAGGACGCCCACCGTTTGAGGCACTGTTTCGGCACCAATCCACTTGGGATGGGTCCAAAACTGGTTATGGGGTGTTGTCGAAAAATTTTGGGAATTTTTGTGGCCAAAAATCAGGTTTTGGGTCTGGATTCGTGCTTCTAATAGTCGCCCAATAACCTCCCTTTCGAATGAGAGATTAAGGATGTAAAAGCACAAATCGCAAGTAGGTATGTAAATTGGCAGCACTTCGTTGCTCAAATGCTCCTTCTCTGTATATCTTTTGGGTGGGAAAACTCCCCAATTTATAGACCTTAGGGTCTCCTTGTTTGAATTGCGCATGCGAGGGCGCTACTTGAGTTAACTGTCCTATTTTCAGAGAAAAGCTAGTTCCCTAATTTAGAATCTCCTTGCATGAGGTTTCTAAAATAAAAACATTCATAACTGAAGTCTCTCTTCTTGAATAAAAGCTATTCCTCACAATTGCATGGCCTGAAGCCTCAGTTAACTGGCGGAGTTACCGAGGTTTGAATTTTTTGCCAGTCAAACTTGCTATTCGCCCCCACCCTGGAGCGATTGCTTATTCGTCCCTGGGTGGGACGAGTAGAGAAAAAAGTGCCAAAAAGGTGCCAAATTGACCTCTGACCTTCCAAAACTACTTTTGGGAGTGGTTAGGACCACTGTTTAACCTCTGAGGGCTGCCCTAGGGGTTGTGTGTGTCAATGCGATCAGCGCTTGTTGTCACATAATCGGATTGGTGCTGTTTTGGTGTCTACAATATATATATATATATATATATATATATATATATATATATATATATATATATATATATATATATATATATATATATATATACAGATGACTTTCTTTTGTTTATACACGTGTTGTGATTTGATTTTATGCACAGTGATTGATGTTTGATGGATGCATGTTAATTTACATTATGTATGGATATGTTGTGATGAATGCTAATGTTTCTAATTTATATGATATGCAAATGGAATGGATGAATTGAATTTGTGATTTTTGGCGGTGGCACCATAGACTGTTTAGAACTTATGGCTTTTTGTCCTAGGCGATTGCTGTGGTAAATGACTTTTTATGTATACATGTTATTTTTTGTATTTTCTGATGGCGATGCAAGGATGAAAGATATCACAGTTGGTTTAGAATGTAGTTAAGGTTTTCTGAGACTCAGATGTTTTAACTAACTAGCCAAGACTGTACTTTTATCTTACAAGACTTTTGAACAAGGTATGAATCGGACTTGTCTTTGACCAAGTTATTTCACATCCCTGTGTGTGCAATTGAGTTTATTTATGTGGTATTTGTTAGGATACCGCTAGTGCCAGATAGGCTGTCAACCAAACCTGTACTGAGGATCACCTAATTAGCTCCACTAACTCCTTTGTTGTATTTAGTCAGATTAATCTACGGTGCTATCTAGGATACCATAAGCTAGCTCATCCACATGCAAACATTGATCTGCACACAAGTTAATGTGACAGATATATCATCATGCGGGAGGTTTGCCACCAAGTGACCGATAGGTTATCCACCAAACCGATACTGAGGTTTACCTCATGACCTTCTCGAATGCTGAGAGTTCCAGGGATTCAAGTTCGACTCCCTTCTTTTCTTCAATTGTATTGGGATACTTGCTCTTCTATAGTGATAAAAATCACTATTTATTTTTGTTTTTTCTTTTGAGCAAGGGATTTGAATATTGAGTGATGAGAATCACTATTGTATGTGCTTTTTGATGTATGCACTTTGGTTGTGATGTCAAATTTTGGAGTTTTGACTTTTGCAAATTTTTTTGATGTTTGCAACTTTTTGAGAACTTGGGATTCTTGGGGAATTGGGTAGGGAAGATGCTTGTCCTTTTGCCAACTCTCAGCATTCTTGGGGTCATTCGCACAGGGGGATGAGCAAGATAACCTTTTCACTAGATGGTATCCTGGATTGCTTTGCAGGTTTCATCTTTCGTTCACACAACTTGGGAATTTTTATGTGTTTTAACTTGTGTTGGGATGCTACGTAACAAGGTGTGATCCAAGTAGAACTCTACCTTCGTAAAATCTGTCTGACTTTGTACAATATTTGGCTAGAAATCTAAAGACAACTGAATGACGAAAACTCTAGATACATTAGAAGACAACTGATGCATGATATGGTGAAACTGTGGATGGCATTTATTTTTGATGGACTGTTTATAGAGTGGAGAAATGTGGAAAATGATGGATTTGCCGAGTAATTACAGTCTATGGTGCCTTTGACCTGTATGACCAACAAATATGCAATGTATGGATGTGATGCTTAATGCAGCTATTATTTTTGTGTTTTCGATTGATTGATTTTTGTGAGTATGAAGATGAGATGCAAAAGAGTTCTTTATTGTTGTGATGATTTTGAGTATGCATGGAAATGAGATGCAAATTTTTGTTATTTTTGATGATTTTATTGTTTTTGAATTTTCTTATTTTTGACCAAGTGATTGTGGGAGCCCTTGGAGCTTTTGGTTTGACCAAAGGGATGATGGGTACCTTTGGGGCAGTTTGGTTTGACCAAGCGATTATGGGAATCCTTGGAGCTTTTGGTTTGACCAAGCGATTATGAGAATCCTTGGAGCTTTTGGTTTGACCAAAGGGATTATGGGCACCTTTGGGGCATTTTAGGGTTGACCAAGCGATTACAGGAATCCTTGGAGCATTTTGGGTTGACCAAGTGATTATGAGAATCCTTGGAGCTTTTGGTTTGACCAAAGGGATTATGGGTACCTTTGGGGCATTTTGGGGTTGACCAAGCGATTATGAGAATCCTTGGAGCTTTTGGGTTGACCAAGCGATTATGAGAATCCTTGGAGCTTTTGGTTTGGGCTATGGCTCTTTTAAATATGGAATGGCCGCAAATGATTGATGTTCAAGGGTTCTAGTTCCTTGATTCCATCAAGAGAGGCTAGCCGGTATGTTCCAGGTCCTATTTTACTATCGATGACATAAGGACCTAACTAGTTTGCCATGAACTTGTCCCTTAGATGGGGCGGCAAATTAGAATTTTGTTGGTTCTCTTTTAAGACCAAGTCACCAACCTGAAAGTCCCTCAGGTGAACCTTCATGTTGTATGCTTTCTTAAGTCGCTCTTGATAGATACGCAAATGCTCGAGAGCATTGACGCGTCATTCATCGAGCAACGTAAGTTGGTCTAACCGGGCCTGCCGTGTAGTGTCATCATCGATGAACTCTTGCATTGATATGCACAGGGAAGGTATTTCCAACTCGAGAGGCATGACTGCCTCGGAGCCATACACCAACGAAAATGGAGTTGCCCCAGTGGGCGTCCGGATGCTAGTGCGATAAGCCCATAGAGCAAGTGGGATTTGAATGTGCCAATCCTTATGACTATCTACGACTGTATTTTTGAGGATGGTGACTAGCATTTTGTTTGACGCCTCTGCTTGCCCATTTGCCTGTGGATAATAGGGTGTCAAAAAACTATGCTGAATTTTGTACTTTGTGGTCAAAGCACGCACGTCTTTGTTCTTAAATGACGTCCCATTATCCGAGATGATCTTGGATGGAATACCAAAATGACATATGATGTTATGTAAAATGAACTCCACAATGCGGGGTCCAGTCGTAGAGGTAAGCGGAATTGCTTCCACCCACTTGGTGAAGTACTCTATGGCCATTATGATGAACGTGTGATGACCTGACGATGCAGGGGAGATCTTTTCGATTAGATCTAAGCCCCACTATGAAAATGGCCAAGCCGATTGGATCGACTGCAAGGCCTGAGAAGGTACATGTGTCAAATTGGCATGGTGTTGACACTTCACGCACTTCCTTACATATGCGCAACAATCTCGCTCTAAAGATGGCCAATAATAGCCCATGTAGAGAATGCGCTTTGCGATGGCCATACCATTGAAGTGGCCACCGCATGTACCATCGTGCGCTTGGGTGATCGCCCAAGTGGACTCCTATTGGTCCAAGCAATGAAGGAGGATTCCTTCGTAGCTACGATGGTACAAAATGTCTCCTAACAAGACATGTTTTGCCACTTTCTATTTGAATGATCATTTCATGGCGTGCGTCAATCCAAGTGGGAGGTTACCTAACTTGAGGTAATCTCGTATGGGTGTGTACCAATCCTGCTGATCAGAAACCTCGATAGTATGAACAACCAATCCCTCTTGAAGTTCATCCCTAGAAAAAGTTGAGCGGGAAAGAACTTGTAAGAATAGCGTTGTGTTGCTATTAAGGGGAGTAGGGGAGAACAAGGACCCCTAGTTGGCATGATTCAGACAATCATGGATTCGAGAGAACTTGTTCGAGGATGGTTCAATCTGGATCAGGTGGATTCCTGGCGTTAAGTCAGAGCTTGCACGCTCCATCATGGGTTGCGATAGTGTTTTGACTTGAATGGTTGTCATATCACCAGAAATGTCTTACGGGATTAGTGACCCCAAGGAGGCCATAGTGTCCGCAAAATGATTCGATGACCGAGGGAGTGCCTCGATGTCGTACCATTCAAGATTTGCCAAGAATTTGTCCACAAGGGCTTTGTAGGCCTGCAGAACTGGGCATTTACATTGGAATACCCCTTTGACTTGGTTGACAATTAACAGCGAATCACCAAAGATGTTCAATCATTTGATGTTCATGGTGATTGTTGTCTGAAGACCTATGAGCAAGGCTTCGTATTCGGCATTGTTGTTGGTGCACGAGAAATCTAATTTAAATGATAGAGGCATTGGAGCCCCTTGCGGTGTGAAGAATACAATTCCCGTGCCACCACCTTGCTCACATTTAGAACCATCAAAAAATAGGGTTATGTCGGCCTGTGACTCAGGCTCATCAGAATCTGGCGATTCTGAGACATGGAAGACCCCATCATCGGGTAGTTCTATGGTCAGAGGCTGATCGTCTTCGAGAGGAGCCTCTGCTAGTTGATCGGCGATGACTTGACCTTTGATGGATTTCTGTCCAATGAACTCGATGTCAAACTCCGTCAACAACATGATCCATTTTGTCGTGCGGCTACTATGATAAGTATGACTCATCATGTACCGTAATGGATTCTCCTTAGACACAACATACGTCATGTTGCTCAGCATGTAATGGCATAGATTTTTGGTAGCAAACACCACTACCAAGCAGAGCTTCTCAACGTATGCATAGTTAAGTTCATAACTGACCAGGGTGCGGCTAAGATAGTAAGTAGCCTGTTCTTTGTGTAGTTCATTTTTCTGGGCTAGCATGGCGCCCAGTGCCACCTCAGTAGCTGAGATGTATAAGTAGAATGACACTCCTGGTCTAGGTGGTGCCAATACTGGTGGCGAAGCCAAGTATTGTTTAATATCATCGAAGGCTGATTGGCACTCGTCATCCCAGTGAAATGCTACCCCCTTGTGCAATAATTTATTCATGGGTCGGCACTTGTCAGATAGCTGCGCTATGAAGCGCTTGATTGACGTGACCTTTCCCTGCAGGCTTCTGAGCTGCTTGATGGTAGTTGGGGGAAGCATTTCAAGGATTGCCTTGACTTTGTTTGGGTCCACCTCGATGCCTCGCTTTGAGACTATGAAACCCAAGAGTTTTCCAGATGTGACGCCAAATACGCACTTCTTGGGATTCAGTCTGACTTTATGTTCCATGAGGCGATCGAGGATCTTGCTTAAGTCATCGAGATGATCTGGGCGCAAAAGAGATTTGGCCAACAAATCATCCATGTAATCTTCCAAAGTTTTATGCATGTGATCATGGAAGATGTATGTCATGGCACGTTGGTAGGTGGCGCCAGCATTTTTAAGGCCAAAGGGCATGACCTTATAACAAAATGTCCCCCAAGGCATTGTGAACGCCATTTTTAGTTGGTCCTCGGGATTGATACGAATCTGATTGTATCCCGAGAAACCATCCATGAGGGAAAGCATTTCATGGCCCGCTGTAGCGTCTACCAATGCATCGATGCTAGGCAAGGGAAAATCATCCTTAGGACTCGCTTTGTTTAGATCTCAAAAATCAGTGCATATGCGAATCCTCCCGTCGAGATTTTTGACGGGCACCATGTTGGACAGCCATGGTGGGTAATCCACGCAGATGACAAACTGTGCATCCAACAACTTTTGTAATTCATCTTTGACCATTAAGGCCACTGTTGGGTGCATCTTACGTAGTTTTTGCTTAACTGGCTTGACTGTCGGATCAAGCGTTAGATTATGCGTGACTAGCTACGGATCTAGCCCCGACATGTCTTTGTAGGACCATGCAAAAACCTCCTTCTTCTCTTTGAGAAGGGCAATGTAGTCGGCTTGCTCTTCGGGGGATAGACTTACCCCTAGCTTGATAATCTATGGATTCATTGGATCAGAGCTGATGTCTACGTCAGTCGTCTCCTCGACCGACATGTGGGATCCGTCCTCCAACTGGTGTGGAGTTGGGATCAAGTGGATATCATTTGTTGAGTTTAGATCTACGTTGGGAACCTCGGGTTCCTCTTCAGCATGGAAGATATCCTGAGTTGGTCCTGGGGTGAAATGAAGCATCTCACCGAAAGGCCAGTACTCTGATGGGGATGGTGGTGAATTGATGTGATCCCAGTCTATGGCATCTATGTCTAGATATAATGACTTTGCTGGATCGGCTGGATTGTGGATGGGGGTGGTTAAGTCAATGGAGATCATGTTGATGAAATGATTTTGGTCTCCATTACCATGGGTGTGGTGACTCGGACATCCTGGATGATTTTTGTGCTTCGGATCTGGCTCTAGAGGTATTGGCATGAATGGATCAGCCCTATGTGCGGGGAGGAGGATAGGGTCTACCCTCGACACTGATATCTCTATAGGGTCTCTGGGCGGTAGGTGCTCTCTATATGCCCAAAGTGGTGGATTCAACACTTGGTCCCACTGCGCTGGGTTTAGGTGCCACTCATGCCCTGGCCCTATGTTTAGTTGTTCAAATATGTCATCAATATCCAGGGGGTATTGTTGTTGCATCTGCCGCATGTGATTGAGATATGCCATCTCAGTTTCATCTTCATAATCACTGTCAGAGATCCAAAGGCCTTCGTTGGTTCCAACAACTGTTTGCGACATTAGAGGCTCATCCTGCTCGAGCAAATTGATCTGGCCCCATCGGGGTTGTTCCGCTCTCTAGGGGGGACCTGATTTTCTTGAGGTGGCACTTGCTCGATTGGAGCATCCAAAGGGAACATTGCCAAGAGGCTTTCTTGATAATCATCCATGGGGGTCACTTGTGAGTGATTGCTATCCGATTCGAAGGGGTCCCATGGTGCTACCTCATATTCTGACTCATCTTCTGAAGATCCTTCTTGACCTTGTCTATACCCCTCTTGTAGGTGAGTTTTCAAACTTTCTCCTTTCTCGATCAAAGGGAAGGGGTTGTGAAGGTCAACAAGGTTGGTTGTCAACAATGGGAGAAAATCCCCCAATGTATATGTCGTGTTAGGATTGGCATATGGATCTAATGCCAACCCATCCTTGTTGCCTATCCCTAGGCCTTGCATGTTCTCTACCAAGATGTCCAGGGGTAGGGGTGGTTGAACCCTACTCCTGACTTGTCGTATGGCATCTGATATCTTGGTTGGCAAAGAACTCGCACTCCTTGCTCATATCTGCCTAACCCATATCCATGCCAATTGCATTGGCCAAGATATCTCAAAGCGAAATCTGGGTTGGACAAATAGTTGACATCTTCAACAAAGGGCTCTTCATCTTCATCCTCTTGCATGTAAGGTTCAATACCATGATCAAGGCCCCCATACACAAAGTTTGTCTGATTCGATGGGTAGCCTAGAGGAACAATAGTACCGATGGGGAGGCGAGGTCTCCCCATGTCCTGCATGGACTCCAGTGCGGGTGTTGCTACAATATTCCACACCAGATACTCCCCTAGGCCCGTATTGGCCATTTCAACGATGATTGTTGGCGATTGAGGGGGAGGGAACGGAAGTTCTTCCTAAGTCCACTCCATGTCGGGTGAACTAGGAGCCTCGACTTCCATTCTGCTAGGCATCTCCTCAGTAGAGATGGTTGAGACTGATGGCGGTGCCTCTTCCAGGGGTTTCTTCCCTTTGTCCTTCGGTGTGGCCACCGTAGGTGGCATCGTTGGTGAAGGACCAGACGATGAAGATGGACCCGACTGGGGATTTGATGGACTTGTCAATGGGGATGCCTACGGAATCGGACCCTGTTTAGATGGATTCAACTGAAAATCCAAATGCATTGATGGAAGGGTCGATTGCGGCATTAGCTACACCGTATTGCAATACTTGAAGGGCTCCAAGTCTACCGGGACTACATGCACTTGCCCTTCAAATGTATACTTTAAGCACTGATGAGCTATCGAAGGGACACACTTCATGTCCCTGATCCATGGCCGACCCAACAAGATGTTATAGGCCATCTCACCCTCCAAGATGTGGCACAATGTAGGTATAGTCTTTTGTCCCACTTGGATGGGTAGGACAATTGTGCCAACTGTCGAGCATATTGCATCATTGAATGCTCGCAATGTATAGGTGGAGGCCACTATGTGAGATGCGGGCAACTTTAGGTGCTTCAAGGCCACTGTTGTAATGATATTACTGGATGAGCCAGTGTCCACCAATACCCTCTTGTACGGAATCCCGTTGACCCGCGCGATGACGTGCAGGGGTGGATCCGCCATGTCACCAGCCACTGATTTCAATTCGTCCTCTCGAAAGGTGATGACTGGCTTAGTGCATCATTTGACATGTCCCATGAAGTTGTTGAAGGAGTTTGCTTCATGGGGCTGCAACTCGATGGCTTTTAGTATCTCCATTAGAGCCTCCCGATGGGGCGATGATTGTTGTATGAGCTCGTAGATGGAGAGCCTAGCCGATGTGGTCCTCAAACTCTGGGTGAGTTTGGTTCGAATCATGGCCACTGGTCTAGGTGGAGCAGGTTGCGTAAGGTGCTATTGTGGTTGTGACATTGTTGGCACCTCTCCTGTAGCTGCCACGGGGGCAGTTGTGCTCGGGTACCTCTTGTTTCGAGTCACTATACTGATCATCCCTACATACCCCTGCATGGGGCAGTTCTGTGTTACCTCATTGACTTGTAGGGTCTTTTCCTATGCATCATGGGCAGGCAAGGGGTCCTTAAAGACCTCCATTTGTTGGTTGCTTGGTGCCATGAGATTATCCACCGCTAATGTCTTGTTATCTATTAGGTCTTGCACCAAGCCTTTAAACTTCCAACATGCATTAAGGTCATGTCCCTTCCATCTGTGGAACCTACAGTACAAGTCTTCCCTATAGCCCTTAGGTTTTGGTGCATTGGGGTCTATGGGTTGACTCTCGGGAGGTTGATCAAGTTTGCCACCGACAAGCGGTCAAACAGGGAGTCTCTAGACTCGTGTAAGGTGTGAATTGTCGCCTAGGGCGACGCTGCTGATTTTGTTCTTGCCTCTAATTTTCTCTATCATAACTGTTAAGAGGCACCGCCTGATAGTTAGCCTTTTGGGGCTGTGTTGCTTGTGCAAGCTTAGGGACGTTTATAGCAACCTGATTGACCACAATGGGTTTCTGTTGCATGGTCCCTATTTTGGTGTTCTTAGACCATTCTTTCTTCTTTGGCTTGGCTATCTCGCCATCCTGAATCTTGATCTCCTCAATGATTCTAGCTTGTGCCAGAGCTTCCTCTAAAGTGGCATATTGCTGCAGCTACAATAGCATGGAGATCGATCTCAAATAGCTCTTTGAGAACATTTGGGTGAGGTCGGACATAGGAGGGAGGTAGGGCAGCTTTGAAAGCAAAGTCCTCCACCGGTTCCCATAGGCCGCCATGGTTTCTTCCTCATACTGCCTGAGGCTGGCTAGGTCGCTTAGTGATGCCTTCTTCTTGGTGTTGAAGGTGAAGCATTCGAGGAACGCATCCACTAGCTGATCTAAGTTACTGATGTTGTGCTTTGGCAATTGAGTGAACCAATCCGAGGTGGGGCCTACGAACGTGGTTATAAATGTTCTTAGAAGCAAAGCATCATTGTCTTGAATTCCAAAGCATTGGCTCAAGAATCTAGTCACGTGTTCTTGGGCATCCTCCTCACCTCTAAATATTGCCAACTGGGGCAGCTTAAAGTGTTCAGGGTAAGGGGGTGCTGGCACTGACGGATGCACTAGGTGACTACGGAGTTGGCGTAAAGTGGGCTTTTGAGGCCAGAAGTCTTGGTCTCCATAGACTCTAAGCGCTCTAGCAGCGCTTTATATGCATCGAAAGATTTGATCTCTTCCTCCTTGGTTAGTTCCCGTTGTGGGTTGTGGGAAACTTGAGGCCTATGGAGGGGTGGCCGGATAGCACCCCCTCTGCCTTGGTAGGGCATTTCGGCCTGCTCTTCTTCTTGCTCATACTCCTCATAGGCTTCTTGAGGAGTTTCTGGGTGAGACCTATAAACATGGGTGGGTCCCCATGGAGGGTGCCCATCATTGTTCCTGGGAGTGGCCTCCCGCTCAGGTCTAGGAGGTCTCGGAGGCAACACTTGGTAAGGTCATGGGGACCTATCTCGCACCAAGGGGTTGTGCCTCTCATATAGTTCTGCTCTTTGGGTGTGAGGGGTTGGAACCCTCTCAGGCACAGTGTTATGGAGCAGCTCATCTGTTTGACGTCGAATGCGCTCTTTGCTAAGGTGATACAGGTGCTCCAACTATTGTTGGTCTTGCTCAAGCTGCGTGATTTGTGCTTGGTGGGTGGCATGTTTGGCAAATGCCAAGTCAATTTGTTCCACCGTCTTAGGTCTAGGGGGCCTAGATGCCTCTCCTACATGTTTATATCGGTCATGATGATCCGAGATCTCTATAGGTCACTTTCCTCTATCGAGGTTGGTGGCATTTACCCGAGGTTTCGGCCTTAGTAGGTGATTCTGGTAGATAGCAGGTGCGGAGGCGCATTGCTCCCATGTTATGTATTGCTCTTGAGGAATGTGATAGTCTTCCTCATGCTCCCTTTCATATATGTGAAAGGGGTGGGCAGAGTTGGCTCGCCCTATTTGAAGAGCCTTGTGCTCTGGATTTGGCTTATTATTCCTAATAGTGATGGGGGGTAAAGGAGGGATGACATAATCATGTGGCCTCTCCTCATGGACCCTATGCTGTTCTAGCACTTCATTGCATGGTGGCCACTCATACCGAGCTTCTAAGGGAGCCTTCCCATTTATATTGAGTGCCACATGTAGGGACTCCTCCTAAAAGGGTCTATGTTGGATGGGAGTGCCCCTCGAAGGGGTGCCTCTATAGTCCCATTCTGAAATGGCATGATGTGGACTATCTTGTGGGTCGGGCCGCCAAGGTGGTATGACCAAGTCCTTGGGGCTATAGCGGAGGTGACTTGTGCCCCCTTGTACACTCTTCGTAGCTCCTGCCCGTGATTGGGCTTGGCTACGGGTGTACACCATGGTGGTGTCTCTCTACAATCTACGTAGGGTTTTATCTCTTTTTTTTTTTTATGCTACACTAAATAGAAAATATCACACACACACAAAGCAATGATTATCTCATTTAAAGATTAAAGGTGTGCCCTAAACCTGGTTTAGTGTGTTTTGATTTTTGTTTTGACAGTTTTGTAAAGAACGTTTTGTAGCAAATGCAATATGATGGCTCTTATGACTCCCAAAAATGGTCGCCCCTTCGATATACCATTGCCAGGCCATTATACCAAACCTCTCTATATACCCGCCCTTACGTGAGGGAAACTATTGGTACGTGAGAGCAGAATGGTACGTGGAACATAGGCGGTACGGAAGGGGGATCACCCTATTTTTGACACCTACCATAGAAGACTTATCCTCATGCACTGGGAATCACCCCAGCTACACTTGGTCAGCTTTCATCAAGATTTACGTCTAGCAATAGTAGCGATCGGGGTTATGGATGCAAAAATTCAAGCCAAGGTGGTGATGAAATCCACCGTTGGTCTTGATCAAGGGTTGGGGTTTTACGACCAGCTCCTTGGTGTTTAAATTGCCATGTGATGTGTGGGGTTCTTTTTATTTTGCATAAAATAAAGCAAACATGCAGTAAAAACTTTCCCTAAGCAAGCAAATAACCAGAAAATAGAAAACAAAAAATGACAGAAGGTGTTTAGGACCCCTACCTCTTCTCTGCCCAAATAGGATGGCTCGAGTTTCTCCCTGAAACTGCATAGAGAGCTATTCATCCCTGGGTGGGATGAATAACAGAGCTGTATTCATCATAGGGTGGTACGAATGCCCATTCGCCCTAGGGTGGCACGAATTTTAGCTCTGTACTCGTCACAGACTGGAACGAACAACAGTCCAACATTTGAAAACTTGGTACCTGCAAGCAAAAACAAGCAAGTTTTGATCAGATTTTTGATCTCAAAAATAGAGGACAAGGTCCCACCATGATCGCCACTAAAAGCATGAGGATACGAAAACAAAAAGGAAATGCCAAGATGCGATGTAAACGAAACTAAACTTAACGCTAAATCCTACGAACTGAAATGCATGAAAGGAGAGAAACATAAACGCATTGAAACAAGGTATAAAAGTGAATATGGAGTACAACCCTTTTTATTAATATGCTTTAGAACCCAGTTACAATCCGTCTCCTCCTTTTCAGGGGCTAGGAGCGTTAAATATGTTCTTGTCACATCAACAGATGGTATTCCTTCTTCCGCGTGCCCACATGTAGAATGGGCGGACCAAACATCGTCGCCGCTTGCATTGATGAGTCTTGACTCCTTGCTGCTCCTCTAATGTCGAGATCCTACGTTCAAGGAAACAGAAAATAGTCAGTAGCACCTGTAGATAAAATGAAACATGCAATCCCCAAGCCTACGATTAGTGCATGCAAAAAATAAATAAAACGATAACTAAATAGCATCAAAATGATCTAAAAATTTAACAGAAGCATGAGGACATTACCAGGAGGGCACTGCAAATGGAACAATCAAAAAATTCACCACGGATTTCTAATCGCTCTGGGGTGGGACGATTAGACCTGCAACAAAATGTCAGAAAGCACTGTCCCAAATGTCACATCCGGGAGGCTCCAAATCACCTGCAAAGTTGGGGGTTAGGTAAAATGGGGTATTTTGGAAAGACCCAGAAGGTCATATTTTTCCAATTCGGCCTCTATCACCAGGAATTTGATGATGCTACCTGCATGTTAGCAAAAGCGGGAAATGACAAAAACATGATCAAAACAACTCAAAATGATGTGAAATTTGAATGACAACCTATCTAAGAAACATAGAATCAGATGCAAAAATAATAGAAAGGAAATCTACTACAGATTTCTAATCGCTCCGGGGTGGGGCGATTAGGACTGCAGTAGTGTGGGGGCGCCCGGGGGCAGGACGCCCACCGTTTGGGGCCCGATTTTGGCACCAATCCACTTGGGATGGGTCCAAAACCTCTTGTGGGGTGTTTTCGACAAATTTGGTAGGATGTTATGGCCAAATGTCGGGTTTTGGTTTCGAATTTGTGCTTCCAATAATCACCCAATGACCTCCCTTCCAAAAGAGATCAAGGATGTGAAAGGCACAAATCAAAAGGTGTGAGGATGTAAAATGGTAGCACTTCATTGCTCAAAATGCTCCTTCTCTATCTATTTTTGGGGTGAGAAGACTCACCATTTTATAGACCTTGACGGTCTCTTTGGATGAGCATGCAGAGGCGCCACTTGGCAATCATGCCTTCCCAGGGGGAGAAGATTCCTCCCTGATTAGGGGCTCCATGACTGCCCTCGTAACTGCCTCTAGCGCTCAAAAATGCTCACTCACACTCCCATGCAATGAAGGAAGAGTTAAGTGGTGGATCTGAGCTGCCATTTGTCAAGATTTGACTTTTTGCCCGTCAAACCTGCTATTCGCCCCACCCTGGAGCGAATACTACTAATCGTCCCTGGGTGGAACGAATACCAGTTTGTAATCATCCCTGGGTGGAACGAGTAGAGAGCAGAGTGCCTGAAAGGTGCCAAATTGACCTCTGACCTTCCAAAACTACTGTGTGAGTGGTTAGGACCACTGTTTAACCTCTGGGGGCTGCCCTGGGGCTATGTGTGTCAATGCGATCAGTGTTTGCAGTCACATAATCGGATTGGTGCTGTTTTGGTGTCTACAGCTATATATGTTTCTCTCAAAGTTAACATTGTTCAAAATTTTGTTTTTTATAGTTAAAAATAGCAATTTTTATTGATTTTATTAGAATTCTTGTATTAAGAGGGATAACATTTTAAGGCTCTCTTTTAAAGGTAATTTCCATCCTTAGATTCATTGTATGTTCATCCTTTATATAAAATGAATATAGAAAAATAATATGCATTTAAGTGGCCAATTTTTTTGCTTACCTCAAAGTATTTTAGTATTAATTAAATATGGCTAAAAATATAAACTTTTAATGAGCAAACCTAAGTTCATATATTATGATACCATCATATAATTTATTAAATATTATAAAAAATGAAATAAAATAATTTTAGTAATGTTCACAAAAACCAAAATAGTTTATGAGATAAAAGTTTTAATATAATATGATTGGTATGGTGTACAACCTACTCCCTTTTGAATTCAAACATTAGACCTCTTATTCAAAATTGCTAAGTTTAACAACATCAAAGATATAAATTTGCTCTTTTGTGTTATAAATATTTTTTCATTTCATTTCATTTTGTATTTGTCATTTTTTTTTTTGTGTTTACAATTTTTTTTTTTAATTTGATTCACATGAAAAACCCTAATGACCAAGGCTTGTGGATCTCCTACTAACCATGACCCCTCATAAATACAAGAGTTATGCTTATCGATAGGGAAATTAATACACAACCACCACACACCCACCCCCTCACACACTCGCCCACATCGCAATTTGAACCTTGGATCTCTCGAAGAAGAGCCAAAACCCAAACTGCCTAGGACCATAAAATTTTATGTTAGTGTGAAAAACCCCTACCACCAATGCACAGGGTTGAGCAGTATCCTCCCAACCATTATCCCGCATAAAGCTGAGAGCTATGATTATCAATAGGGAATTTCACACATAGCATTTGTGTACCCCTTTGCATCGCAGAGGTTCGAACCATGGACCTCGTGTTCAACCTCTACTACAAAGACAAACATTGTATTTACAATTATTGTTGAATTTGGAACTATTTTTTCCTTTCTAAATTTACAATCCACATAACAAGTCTAAATTTAACAAGTCTAAATTTTTCCCTCACATATTGTTTTATTTTTATTTTTTTGTTAGAGACTGGAACCTCATGTAATTTTATGTTTTATTTGTCCATCTATTTATTGTTTTGTTTCATTTATGTGTTGTTTCTTCGATTAAGTGTTTCTTTAATTGTTTGTTGTGGAAACCTACTATCTTTTATTCTTTGTATTCTCTTTAGATACCCAATAGCCTTATTATAGCTTTTGCTTCTAATGAAAAAGTTCATGTTTCAACAATTATAATCTTGTATAGAGGTGATGTTTTAATTTTTAAATTATTTATAATTAGTTAATTTTATATTTTATATGCCCCCAAGAGCTAGGTGGATTGGTAAAGATTTGACTAGCCAAGTACTTGTCAAGAATAGACCTAGCTTCAAACCTTGGGGGCATGCTACCAACTTTAACAAAGTTAGTAGTTCGTATTGAATTCTCTGAGTGTGTGCCAAACCGACAACAAAAACGAGATGAATAGGCTTTTGGAAGAAATCTCTGTGGTTTGAACCTATAACTATCTCCCCTATGTAACCAAAAAATATATATAATTTGTTGAATATCATAAAAAGGTAAGGAACAAAGTAGTTTTTAATATCAAACCATAGACCATATGAGATTGATATTGTTTACCCAATATATTGTTATTTCAACACGGTTATCTTCAATCATACTCTGACTAATGGTGTATAACCCTATCCTCTCAACATTCAAACTTTGACCTCTATTTAAAATTCCAATCTCTAATATTAATGTTAGTATAACTACTCTAATAATTATAATACAAATATAACCCAGGTGTTGTAAGTGAGTTGGAGAGGAGAGGGCAATCCTCCAAGGGAGGTCCCAGGTTCGAATCTCCACCCTACCAAAAAGCTGAATTGGGTACCCAAAATCCAATTGATAATGTTGGTGCGAGCAGGGCTGGGTGCGACTCCCGGGTGACTTTGATGGTATAGAACCCCCTGTTCGTGGTCTCTCAGACCAAGGCGGCCCCGCAAGGGGTTTTTCACTAAAAAAAAAAAAAATTATAATACAAATATACAATTTACTGAATACATTATTATATAATTATAATATTATATTATAAGACCAATTTTCGCAAGGGGTTTTTCACTAAAAAAAAAAAAAATTATAATACAAATATACAATTTATTGAATACATTATTATATAATTATAATATTATATTATAAGACCAATTTTCATCTTATATAACTAAAAATGTTACATACACAGTTAATATCATGTGATAATTTTTTTTGTTTGATTGGTAGAAAGGGTTTTGAAAGGGTCCATGAACCTTGTACAAGCAAACCAGAAAGACAAACCAGGACAGAAAGGAAACCTCCCACTTAAAACAAGAGATTAATGGGAGTTAAACTGGAACAACAAAACATCAAATGACAAAGATAAAAGCTAGGAAGAGAACCAAGTAAATCAAAAATAGACAGGAAACCCTCAACCTGAGCAAGGGCAAACTGACCAACAAACTGCAGAGTGGACTCACCAGCGTTGGTCTTCTGAGTGGGGAGGATGACCTGAAAGATATCAAACTTGCTAAACATAATAGCTTTTGAAACCCTGATTATGTGATCAAGGTCGATAAGGGCCTTGGACTGGGACTGGTAGATGTTTTCCAAAATCTCTATCAAAATTTTAGAGGGATCCCGTCTGGAAGTGGCCATCGCTCTCGCATTTGCTACGGATTACTCCAATACTGGGATGGTGCTCTTAGAACTGGGCTGCTCGATGCTCTTACATTTGCCACCATATTTCCTCTTGCTTCTATGATTTTTGGAGTTGCAACTTTGCATTACCGCATAAACCTCGATAAGCTCCTCGTTAGTGCTCATGAAAGGATTCAACTCAACATTGGTGATGATTTTTTGCAACATGTGGTCATAAATGACCAGGAACAAACCTTGGTGTTTAATCTACGAGTCCACCCTTTTCTGGTAATTCTTAATCAAGACCTCTATGGACCATCTTAGATATTCTGGAACATTGACCTCTTTAATATCCTGGAGCACGTTGAGAAAGGCAAGGTGGAAAATTCTCACCGGTTTGTTCACCTTGTCTACCATAATGTACTACATGATAGGAATCAGGGCTCTGCACCAGGGATCAGGAAGCTTTTCATGAATGATATCTTTGTCATCTCTCGCCAATTTATTTCCTCTATCTGCAAAATGTTTTAGCTCCTCTTAAACAGAATGGTTGTCTTTATGGAGCTTAAAGCCTTCATTGGGGAGCTCTATGATTTATACTAATAGCTTAGTAGAAATAGAGAATTTCATTCCCCTAACTAAGACTTGCCCATTAACCCAAGAATTGGCAAAGTATTTGGTAATTACCTCATCGTGCCCTCTGAATTTCTTGAGGAAGGGGATGAAACCATGGTTAAGGAAGATTTTATGGATATCGTCCTCCAGGATGGAGTCTAGTTCTATGATGGCCATCAAAAATAGAGGGGAGTTAATGCAGGTAGAGGGGGGCTCACTGAATGCAGCTTCAAATAGAGAAACTTTGAGGTTGACAAAAATGACATGATTGAAATAAAAGGATGGATGAGGGAATTAATATGGGGCTCTAAACCAGAAAAGGTTCCAAAGGTTTCCCAGGAGAAAAATAATGTGGACTTTGGTGAAGGAAAAGGGTAGGATGGGGACTTGGATGTGGGAGTGGCAGTGTCTGATTGGTTGGACAGGTAGGGAATTTTTGATGTTGGACCCATACTTGGAAAGGAATGGAAACACAGAGGGAGAGGGTTGCCAAGTCATTAGGGCCGTAATGCTGGTTGGTTTTGGGGCCTCGAGTGAAGCCACACACACCGAACGAGGGGCATTGGGGAGCTTGAACTCATGAAAGGCCCAAAAGCGAGGAATGATGGTAGTTAGGGAAATGATGACTTCCTACACTAAAGTGGAGAAATCAAAGCTATGGTAATTGTTGAGGTGAGCATGGATGGGGGTTGTGCCATGGTTGATATTTGGTTCATTATGAATACAGAGGATGTGGGGGTGGGTTTGGTGAGTCAGACTACGACGAAGAGCCCTGGGAGTGACATATTTCTCTCTTTCAATACCGAACCTATGCCATTGATGATTAGAACCCAAAGGCCGATATCCACCTTTGAAGATCTGCCACTTCATCATTATCATCTACCCGTGAGGTTTAGTGAGGCTAACACGATTGAGTTGAGAAGGCTTTGACATCTTGCCAGGGGTGCTGTGAAGCTTAGAGGAAGTGATACATGGCCTCTGAGAGTATGCCATAGTGGCCAGGCCAATCCACTTGGCATTATGGACCACCCCTTTGGTTGAGAAACCCTTATGAATCACCAAGAGAATGAAGGTCCCCATGGGAAAATTAGAGAGTGCAGACATCGGGTCTGGAGAGGTCAGTTCTAAGGTTGTGGGGAAAGGAGTTCCTCCACACCTGAATAGTGGTTTCTGTTACCCCTTTGTTGGCTAGCCAGTCTACCACTTTGTTCCCTTACCGGTATTGGTGTTGGATGATAATGTGAGCATATCTGGCTATGAAAGCTTTGCATTCATGGAGTATGTTTATCAAAAACTAGGGAGGATTCACATTACCTCTGAGAAAATTTATTATGAGGAGAGAGTCCCCTTCAATGATCAAATGGTCAATGTCCATGCTATCAATAAGCTAGAAGCTTTGAAAAAGAGCTTTGACTTCGGCCATATTGTTTTTTTCGGTCCCCAAGTTCTCTGCGAATGCAAGTAAGATTTTCCCTTCGTCATTTCTGAGGATGCCTCCCCCACCAACATTGCCTGAATTTCCTTTAGCTACCCCGTCGAAGTTGAGTTTGAACCACCCAAGCGGTGGGGGAATCCACCTGATAGATGACCTGTTGATAGAAAAATGAGGAGCACTAGAAATGTTAGTAAGATTAAATCTACTGGCAAGGGACGTCTCCAGGCCAGGGGGAGCTTTAGGGGAGGAGACCATGGACGCATTCTCAATTTCCAGGGAAAGGATTTTCAGGGTGATTCTACGACAATCAATGGATTGGCTTTTGAAAATTCTGGAGTTGCATTCTAACCATATCTACCAGAGGTAATGGTGGAGACAAGAACGCCAGAGGAAGCTGAGCTGATTGTTTTTGAAAGGTTTAGGCCACTATTGAAAAATATTATGAGTGGTAGTCGGGAGGACTATGGATAATCTAAAGTTTTTGAAAACCGATTTAAGCATAACCTAGGAGAAAGGGTATCCTAAGAACAAGTGGTCTATGGATTCCCAATTAGATTTACAGAGAACACACCAGTTGGGGATAGGAAGGCCTCTAGTGATGAGATTATCCATGGTAAGAATTTTGTTCTAGGAGGTCATCCAAGAGAAGAATCCCACTTTGGGTATGATGTTTTTACCCCATACAATTTTAGCAATGTCCCAACTAGCTGCACGAGGCTCAATAATCGAGGTATGTTGCCTCTGGTTCTAGTGCTTGGGCATTTTAGTCATCCTAGTCTTTTGTGAAGGAAACCATATAGAAACAACTTCTAGATTTTTATGAAACTGATCTGAAGTATTTTGGTGTATACTCAGTTTAAGCCTTTTTTGAGTGTTGCGGGATTGGTCTAATATAATGGGGAAATCAAAAGTTTTGAATCAGAAAGTTGTATTCCCAAAACTCCACCTTGAGCCTACGACTCTAATTGTGGATGAGGAGGTGATAAACATTCTGAGTAGGGGTGGGCTCCTGGATTGTATTAGAAAATTTCATGAATATAATCTCCTGCTTTCTAGGTGGGTGGCGTATTCTTGGAGTGAAGGCACGGTTAGGGTGGGTAATATGAAATTCAATATTGATGATGAGCTCATAGCTAAGGTGACTCGACTTTCGTTGGATGGGAACTGCAATAATCGATATGGTCATTCCCTGCTTATGGAGTTAGGATTTTTTCTTAATGATAGTGATTTCCTACCAAAGGAGAAGGGCGAATTCAGAGCTAAGGCCCTCCAGTCGCCTTGGGATCGGGTGATCCTAGTCATTATGGACTATTTATCTCTAGACCCCTCATGGGAAGTCGTTAGAAGTTATCATGTAATATTTCTCAACAAGCTAAGGAGAGGGAGGTGTATGAATGTTTCAGCGTTCTTGTGTCATTTGTTGAAGAAATCACTTTCGAACATTCAAAATGGTTAGGGTATGGATCTGTTGCACCAAGGTTTAATCCTTTGCTGAAAATAGGATTGACATGGTCGAGATCATAAAATTTATGGAAATCAATCCACGAGTATCTTCGGAGCTTCCTGTGGCCAAAGCTTCTCTTTTTGCACATGAGATCTCTAGTGGCTCTAATTTTTGCCTGGACCTAGGACCCCGACTTAAGCGTCAGGCTAGAGAGCTATCCGTATCTTTCTTTGGTGTGCATGGTGGGAAATTTAGCTGGCCCATGGAGTCTAGTGTTGTCAGCTCAAATTTGATAAACCAACCCATCTCGAACAAGGGTTTTGATGGGAGTTGGCACTCAGGAGGACTTTCAGTCACCTCGACTGGTGTTAGGGGTAGTAAAAATCGATGCTCCATAAGGTTATCGAAAAACAACGTAAAAAAAGTTTCTAGCTACAAGGAACCTTCTTCTTCGACGAAGGTCTTTCAGGACGAGATTCACCAGGTGTGGTCTACTGGGAAGACTTTAATGGACAATGCCAAGACCGAGTCCTTCTTGTTGCAATCAATCATGTCCACTGAAGATAAGCATAAATCTGTGTTGGGTACGCTTAAGATTGCAGTTGACTTTATGAAGGACGTGAACAGGCGGATGGGTGTCTTGCTAGATTTTGTTGTTTCAGGCATGAACGCTCTTGATAATTCTAAAATTCTGCCCTGAATTTCTGGTCCTTGTTCCTGTAGGGTAGTTTTTGGTTTATCTTTAAAAATATTTTTTTTTTATGTTCCAATTCCCATATTTTGTATTACTCTTGATTGTAATCTTTCAGGTTTCTATCTTTTTGAACTCTTTGAAAAATGTTTGTAATTGGTTAAAAGGATCCCTTCAAAACCTTCTCTGATTAGTTATCAAAAAAATATATATGTATATATGGTTATTTAAATCCAGCATTAATTAATCCATACTTGTGGGTATCGCTAAGATGCAAACGAGCCCAGACGTATAAAATAGTTTTGGGGCTACGTGACAAATAAATGGCACCAAAGCTCACGAATTAAAACAATGACATGTGCGATAAAAGCAAGAGGGAATATACTTGGCGGGGAAAAGAGGCAAAATTTCTCAAATGGGATTTGCCCGAAGAAAAGAGAATTACAACGAATACAAATCTTAGGTCCCATTTGTATAAAGATAATTGGTGTTTTTATATTTATCGAACTTACTGATA
>JAQPPZ010005776.1:0-51978 GCA_028583015.1 Wollemia nobilis
TATAGCTCAACAATAGTAACATCTCATGCTACCAACTATGCATGCACTCCCTACTCATAAAAGTAATCCTCACCATAGTCATCCTATGGATCCTCCACATAAATTACATCTATCCAATCATCCTCTACCTGGTGATAAGCATGTAAATCACCTAAGTTTGGCTCCTCCTCATCTAGAGCATACCCATAAGCCTACCTTATTTTCATAGATGTACCACCTCCTAGAGATCCCTCCACTCTCCACTGTTGTGTCACCCACCAAGAGTCATATTTTTTTATAGTATCGGTGTCATCTAGCTTAGATACATCCACCACATGATATACTTTCTATCCATCTACCTCAATTGTAGACCAAGTAAGTGTCCTCTCATCCCCACAATATTGGTATATCATTGGCTCACTAGGAAACCCCTGGTGTAGCCCAAACTGCCATAACACTCAAACATATGGGAAGTACTCTCACTTAATCCCATGTTACTCAACTAACCATCTCCCTTGCCTCACCTGATGAAGTTGTGCCTTAGTCTTAGGTTATGCTAGACAATCCATGTAGGGTCTCCATGTAACATCCTCTACCCTAATTCATGCAAATAACTACGCATAATGATCAATCATGCCTACATAGGGATGGATCCAACTTCTCTCTTGGTCTCACTACCATAGAATCACGTATCCTATCTCCCTATGTACAAGCTATACTCAGGTCATCAAAGGTAGTCCCCATGATAGATCCATAAAAATATGTTGCCATCCCCACACCTACAGTAGAAAGCTACGTCCCAAGTACTTCTTCTAAGGGGAGTGAATCTCGTACAAATCATAATAAATTTGTGCTAGCAAAGTAGTACCCCAAGACATCACTAGTGGCTTCTCTCTGGTGCACTCCACAAGAGAAAATACCAACTCCAAAAGGTTCCATGGGAACCTGGATCCTAAAGAATATGGTAGTAACATGTTGGAGATCAACATCATCAGTAAGGTGTGTCTCATAGCCAATACCTCTGCCTCATACCATAACTCCACTAGGATTCCCTTGCTAGGCAAGTCTCACAGTGCAAAGTATCTCTCCAAAATTGTATCTCTAAGATCATGATGAGTAGATACAACCGTATGCCCTAGTAGATGTCCTCTAACATCACTATCATCTCACCAATAGGTAAGTGAAAGGTGTTAGTGTGAGGGTCCCATAGATCTATCAACAAAATCAACTATGCTCTATCTCCATACACTGAATCTAACCGTATCACTTGCTTAAGACCAATGATGTCAAGAAATTTATAGTCATCCTCCATCAATAAGTCCCTGGTAGTCTAAAAAATAGTAATAATTTGACACCGACTCTTGACCACTTGATCGAGGCAAGGAAGCTTAACAAAAATGCATCAAAAATATAATAAAATTGTTCAAAAATGGAAAACATAGCTCAAAAATGGATATTTTCCCCCAAAATTTGTGGTCGTCCAACCCAAGGATGGCCCCCAAATTGGTAGCCATCCCACCTAGGGATGACCCCCAAAAATGATAAAAGGGCCATTTGTCCCCAAAAACAAGCATAAAACAGTATAAAAACACAAAAACATGGCATAAAATTGCATGTAAACCACAAATAAAGGACAAATTCCAATATATTAGCACTACTAAGGTTTATTAGCTGAAATTTAGTGTGTTTTGTTGGAAAATATACAAAGAATTACATTTCCAAATTCAATAAATAATATAAGCAAAGTTCATTCCTTACTCATAATGCATCAAATCCACTGCTCATCGAGTCTTGAGGCTGGCTCATGGTGATTGTGGGGTAGTCTCAGTAGTGCTCTACTTCAAAAAATCAATCTCCTACTCCTCACCTCTTAGTTTACAGTGTGAAAATCAGCTCATTTGACCAGTTTTGGGCTTAAAAAACACTAGAATGAGCATGGCCATACTAGGGTGGGATGGTCATAAAATTGGCCGATCATTAAACACTGGGACGACCAAAAAAATCCCACAAAAATGGATAAAAAAGAAAATAAAACAACCTTAAAACCACCAAAAATAGGTCAAAATTGATGAAATTCACAAAGGGTCAAGATTGAACACAAATTGCTCATGGTTGAATGGAAACGTCTTTACCTCAATCCCAAATAAGGTCATCATGGTTAGGCCACTCCATGGGAAGGAGGTATTCAGTTCTATTCTGCCATGGAATAATAAAAAAAAACCATAAAATTCCTCACAAAATTGATAAATCTTACAATGGATTAAAATGAGGGTAATCCCAATGTAGTCATATGGTTCAAGCGACTCATAGATTTTATCATTTTTCATGCCCTCATTTACTCATTGCTTGAGGGTTAGTCATAATAACTAATTCATAATAAAAATCAACACTCAAACACTCAAAAGTGCAACTTGCATACATTAAAAAGAATCATTGTCAATGATAAATTTCAAACCCACCTAGGGCAAATAATTCAACACAAATTCAAAACAAAGTATTGGTATACTTAAAGCCTCAAGACATGTCTCACAAAATAGGTAAAATAAGGAACCAATACCAATTATACCCTAAGCCCGAAAATTTATATTACAAGGTGGCTAAAAGGTATACTAAAATCAATCCTTCAATTATGTCAAAAGAAAGGATTCCAAGAATGTATGCTCTTTCCACAACATAGGCATCTAAATTTGGTTAGGTTACTGAATAACCTTAATAATTTGATGATTTAGTCATCTGTTTTTTCTTCGCATTATGTTTCACACAACACATCTAAAAAAGATGTATCTGTAGGCACTAAAATTATGTAAATATAATAATACTGCAATGAAATCACTCTTATCGGCAACATAGGGCCCCATTGGGAAACCCTCAGGGTTTAATTAGGGATCCTAACCACTTTTGGGAAGGTTTATCCCACCTTTGGGAAGTTTTGGGCCATGTAGCCATGGTCGTCCCACCTCAGGATGACCATAGTTCATGGTCGTCCCACCCAAGGATGACCATAAGCAACCATACCTGGGTGGGACAGCCATGGTCCATATCCCCCAAAAATTCAAGGGTGAGATAAATGACAATAAATTTCTACCATTTATCCTACCCAATGACTTATGACATAGTGGGAGACTATCTAGGCCATTAGGAACTGCAAATTGGAGGCCCAAATTGGAGACCTCTTCCACCCTATGCATGGCAAAGACGTTGAAAAGTGGTGACACTTACCTTGCATGCCCCAAATTTCCCCTTTGCCCCATTTTACCTCTTGGCCTATAAATTGGAGTTAATCCACTCAATTTTAGAGAGAGCTCTTTGCAAGTATTCACAATGAAGTTCTACCGAGATTCCCTCTCACCTTTTATTGTGTATTTACCCTTGGAAACTTCATCAATCGAATGCATTTTTAAGGCATTCCCAAATATGCACATCTCTTCCAAAACCCACCCATTCCTATGAGTGAATTTACCAAATTTTATGACAACACCCCTAGGAGGATTTTAGACCATATCCCATTGGAATTGGTGGCAAAAACCACCCTATTTTGCGGTCGTCCCCACATGGGACTGTTAAGAATCCTAAATGGCTCACCCTAGTATGGCCATGAATTGGCATATAATTTTGAATAAATTTTAGTGTAGATCAATTTTATAGTAGTATATTAACATCATACTTTAATTTAGTGAAGTTTGGAGCAGTTGTAGACCTTCAATTAGGATTTTTGTAATGACAGTCCTAATTGGCCCACCCAGGGATGGCCACTGATTTTTCTCATAATCACATTTCAATTTTTGCATAGATTGTTACAAAAGTAGATAATATGCATCATGCTAAGTTTTAATATTATTTGAAATAATTTTGCATTCTCTATTGCACTTTTTGCATCCTATGTTGCATGCATTTCATTGAATTTACCTTAATCTGCACATGTTATTAATCCATTTCAATTTCTTTTGTGTACGTACATGTATTCCATCACATGAAGAAGGAGCTAAATATTTGAATATGGATAGCTCAAAGAAGTGGTAGTGAAAGACCACTCTTCAATCGTGAGTGCAAGAAGAACATTGAAAGTGCACCATAAGTTTGTGAAAGGATTGGATCCTTCAACATTGTAATTTAAATTCTATCCATTTGAGAGCACTTAAGGGGACATTTTGTAACCATCTCTTTGATAGATTGATTAATATAAAGAAAACCTCCCATTCTTTTCAGCCATTTTCACTTATTTGTTTACTTGAATGTCACTTTGAAATGCTTGATTAGAACAATAGATGAACTTCAATTTCCATTGCTAGGCACGTTTTTTTTGCTCTACAAATATAGAACTTCACCAAATTAAAAAGTGCATATTTCAATAAGGAGAAATAAGGTGAAATAGGAGTTGATCATTATATTACCACTGTCTTCAAAACATTGGGGAATCAACTCAAAAGTAAATCTAAAATATGTTAAGCACACTATCAAGACCTAGTATACTCTAAGTACGTGGGAGATATAAGGGATTATACAAGATCTAAGATTTGAGAAGGTTTTATTAAGCTTGATCACATACTCTAAACTAGGGAGTCATAAGGTAGTCAACCTCAAAGGGTTAGAAATTTAAAATCCTATCAAAATTGTTACTTCTTAACAATAAATATAACTTCAAAAGAACCATGGGAAAGTTTATTAAGTATACAGGTTTCAAGGAATCGAAATGGTTCAAAGACATGCTTGATTCTAGAAATGAAAATAAGAAAAATACAATAAGAAGAAAATAACTAATATGGTTTAGAAATATTTATGAGAATTCACAAACTAATAGTTTGGCAAAATAAAATTCTTTAGAAATATATTCCAATGAAATAATGAAAGGAATCGATGACAACTATAATAATGAAGATATTGAAAACCATATTCAAAAGGAAGAAAATATTGATCAGAAATATATTCTATAGATTTATGAAAGAAGTAAATATGGGATAGCTTCAATTGTACATAGATGGTTTAACTATTTCATCAAGGAAATAGATGGACTTGACTTTCCTAGAACAAGTAACAAAGAAGTTAGGATATCTTCACTATGCACTTATTGTAGCAAATTTGGTCATGAGAAAGCAAAATACTGGAGTTTCCATCCATGTAAATATTGTGGAGGAAAATCTCATTCATCTTTCTTATGTTACTATAAAGACAAGTACTATAAAATATTTGAAGAAATATTGATATTTAGATTAGATTGTTTCTTTCAAGTTCTTATTTCAAAAGCATCCACTAACAATGAATTCAAGGTTGAAACTTTTGAAGAACAAGGATATAGGTCATTCAAAAATTCAAAGGATTGAAAATAGAACAACTTTGATCCACTTATGACTTGCAAGATTTGATAAGGTTTTATTAAGCTTGATCACATACTCTAAACTAGGGAGTCATAAGGTAGTCAACCTAAAAGTCTTAGAAATTTAAAATCCTATCAAAATTGTTCCTTCTTAAAAATAAATATAACTTCAAAATAACCATGGGAAAGTTTATTAAGTATATCAAGGATTCAAAATGGTTCAGAGACATGCTTGATTCTAGAAATGAAAATAAGAAAAATACAATAAGAAGAAAATAACTAATATGGTTTAGAAATATTTTTGGGAATTCACAAACTAATATTTTGGCAAAAGAAAATTCTTTAGAAATATATTCCAATGAAATAATGAAAGGAATCGATGAAAACTATACTAATGAAGATATTGAAAACCATATTCAAAAGGAATAAAATATTGATCATAAAGATATTCCATATATTTATGAAAGAAGTAAAGATGGGATATCTCCAATTGTATATAGATTTTTTAACTATTTCATCAAGGATATAGATGGACTTGACCTTCCTAGAACAAGTAATAAAGAATTTAGGATATCTTCACTAAGCACTTAATGTAGCAAATTTGATCATGAGAAAGCAAACTGTTGGAGTTTCCATCCATTTAAATATTGTGGAGGAAAATCTCATTCATATTTCTTATGTTACTATAAAGAAAAGTACTATAAATTATTTCAAGAAATATTGATATTTATATTAGATTGTTTCTTTCAAGTTTTTATTTCAAAAGCATCCACTAACAATGAATTCAAGGTTGAAACTTTTGAAGAACAAGGAGATAGGTCATTCAGAAATCCAAAGGAGAGAAAATGGAGCAACTTTGATCCACTTATGACTTGCAATATTATGAGATCTCTAGTTCATCAAAGATACTTGGAAGACTTCAAGAACAAAGATTCTACCAAACACTTTGAAATATGGAAAATTAGTGAAATGAAGAAGACAATGAAATATAACATGAAGATTGAAGTAGTAGAAGAAGAAGGACCAGTTCAAACTAAGGATTACTTGAAAGATTAAGATCCATATTGAATACTAAAGTCTTCAATACCCAAATAATGTAATACATGGGGGTGTTAGAGTATATTACATTATTTGATACATGCTAATGTACCACCTTGGGTACATAAATAGAGTAGGATTTTACCTTAGAGTAAGGGTTGAGTAGTTATTTCTTGCAATATAATAAATGCACAAGTGTTAGAATGTGCAATGATGTAAATATGTATTTATTCCACATGTACATGAGTCATAGGTTAGGTAGATGAAGAGTCATGGGTAGATGAAATGCCAAGGAAATTATCTCCCTATATATATATGCATTAGAGAGAGTTGAGTGTAGTAGAATTAAGTAGTGTTAGTAGCTACTTAGTATAGTGAGGACAACATAGATCTTTCATGTATTTTTTGGAGTGTTAATGTCCTCCATTATATTACATTTTACTATTTTCATGAGCTTTAATTAATGGTATATTTTTGAGTTACTGTAGAATTTTATTATATATTCTTCCTACATATTATAGTTCCATTATCATATAGTTATCATTGCTTGCTCATTTTACATCTTGTGATTGCATTTCCTTTTATATATATCATCAAAAGATAACAAATGTGGATTGTATGTTTAATTGTATATCAAGAATAGATTCAAAATGTAAGAAACCATGATACCTCATAGAAACTATTGTAATATATCAATGGAAATAAGCCCCTCTTATTGTGATTTTGATAATGTGTAAGTACCTACATAATGATTGATCCTTTCATGGCTTACCTAAGAATTGTTTTATAGACCAACCAAGCCCCTTGGAGATTTTGTTGGATATTCATGCAAAAGGATGAGGTGGTAGGTTTAGGTGAGTTTGCAATAGTTTTAGGGTGATTGGAGAGTTTAAATAGAGTTAAGTGGTATGATTAGGAGTTTGCATTGATTTAAGGGGTTTGATTCAAAGTTTACATATAGTTAAGTGGTTTAACTGAATAATATTCCACCTTAATATACATAGAATTTATTGATAGGATACGATTCAAATGTAGCTAATATTTATGGGTAGTTAAAGCAATAAAATTTTAGTTTTTATGATGGTAGTACAAAAATACCACAATAGTATAGGCGTAATACAATGCTTTTATTAATGGCACTATCACCAATGACTATTAGGAGGTAAGATGAGTTTAAAAAGGTTGATAGAAAAATCGTCCTAGGGTGCCAAAAGCATCATACAAAGTATCATTTCCATAATGGTTTCATAGGCTTAGGCTACTTTTATGTTTAGGTTTTTTGGGGTATTAGTCTCGAGACAAGCATAGCATGTTTATGCTTATTGAAAATATCTTTTTGAGCCCATTTTAACTATAGAAATTTTGTGAAATCTTTTCAAGCTTTATAACAATTTTATAAATTCTAAAGGTTAGGTTACTTTTTATCCTAAATTTGGGTACAAATTTCATACAATATTGATTTGTTTATAAGACCATTTGGTAGGGTTAGTGATGAGTTATCATGTAAAATTATGTGTACACACATATGTAACCATATGAGATCATGGAAATTGATAAAATGTTAAGGTTAGGGTTATGCATAACAACTATTTATCACCAAATTGGTTAAAATTAGGATTTTCAAAATTTGAAATTGGCCAATATTTAAGATCCTTGACGAGGGCCCATTAGCCAAAAAAATTTGGGTGTAAATATTTTTGGGTTTATTTGCCCCAATTTTATAATAATTTGACCATTTTAAGTTTAAATTTCCAATATTAACCCTAATAATAGTGAACCTTCTACATCCATTTGGATACTATTCATCTGGATTTTGAAACTGATTTGCAAAATTTTTATAAATACATTTTGGGACCGAACCTTTATGCATAACCCTACTTAAGGTTCATTTAAGATATTTAAAGCTTGGTTTATTATGTGGAAATATATTAAGGTTCACCCATAGGATTGCAAAATTGGTGTGTGATGGGAAAGTCATTAATATCATTAATTTTTTTAAACTGGAAGTCTTAAAAAATCAATATAAACCAATTTGAATGGATTATATATCATTATATTCATAACAAATTTTAAAATTAAATTATTTATTTTTTTATATTTTTCATGCAAAGTAACTTTTGTGTTAATTGCCTTAATTGTGACTATATTTTGTATTAAATTTGTTGAAAAGTGCATCTCCTCATGTTGTTTAGGACATGTCACACCCATTTTTGAATAAGCTAATTTTTTCTTGCAATAAGTTATTTATAACCCCCTTTAATTTCATCGGCTTGCTTTAATGGTTATGGTGAAATTATTCATAAAAATAAAAATCATTTAAACTTTTAGGCATGAAATATTTTAAATTTATAGTATGTAGAGAATGTAAAATGGTAGAAGCTAATCATTGCTTATTTCTAATGAAATAACCCCTCACTACTACATGATGTGAAGTGAAGGAATTGAGGTGTTATTTTATGAATATGTTTCAACAAGTAGTTAAAACAAAGTTTTTGTAAACAATGACTTAAACTCATAAAAATAAGATTATTGTTTGTTATATCTATAAAATTTTAGGTTTCATGTATAATAGTTTTGGTGGTTGCATGAAAATATTAAAATAAATTTTGTATCTTTCACCCTTATAAGATCTTGATTTTGCTTTTCAAATCTTGTTTCAAGTTTTCATTATGTTAAAATCCAAATAATGTTTTGAACACTAATTTTTTTTTGTATGTATATAATTATTAGAACAATCATATACAATGAAAGATCTATCATGTAAATAGTTAATAATTAATTATATAACAATATAAAAACAACAATTTATTTTATCTCAAAAGAATAAATGATAAAAAAAAATTGAAGTTATGAAATATATATCTATCAATTTAAAATATATTTTAATACATTTTAGCTTAAAATATGCTTAAACAACTTTTAAAATATCTTATATCATCTATTTTAATATTTGTTTTAAATTTAAATAAATTATATGTATATGTTATTTTTAATTTATATTAAATTAAATAGTTTATAAAAATATTATTTTTTTATAATTTAATAGATATTTCTTGAAGAAGAATTTTTGGGTTCAACCTTAAAAAAATCTAAAGGATCAAATCCTCTCCTCTCCCCTTGATAGGCAGGCTAGGCTATTTGAAAGGCAAAGGCAAAGGCAGGGCAAGACAGGGCAAGGCAAGGCAAGGCCCCTCCCCTTTTTAAAACGAGAGCCATATCCCTTTTGAAAAGTTAAATACCCCTTTTAAAATAGAGAGGAGAGCCCCGAATGATGCTTTTAAAGAGAGCATTTTATTTTAAAAGCTTTTAATTTGAAGAGGAAGGTAAATCAATGCTCTTCTTTTGATATAGAGGGCAAAAGTTGTAGGTTTGAGTCATGGTCTAGATTTTTTAGCATATTTGTTTAGATCCCTCACCACACTTCAAAAAAGGGCTAGGTTCGAGCTTCGCATCCTTGTTCAAAAGTATTTTCAGTATACAATGACAAAGGTGACAAATTTTGTTTAAGGCTAGACACCTCCCACTAATCCTACCTGGGTAGGGAAACTAGGGTTGAGTTTGTGAAAAGCGCTCCTTTCTTCTCCTTCATGGCATCAAATTTAGAAGTACATTTTACCCTTATATATAAAAAGAGCACCCAAAGGTAGTATCTTTGACAAGCTGGTAAGGATTGCCAAAACCCTTCTTCAAGACTCTTTTTTTAGGCCCTTAAAATAGAGAGGCTCTTAAAGGAAAACTATCAGGTGACTATAGATATGAGAACCTATTTTTAAAAATATAGAGTCTCTATGATGTAAAGAGACACTGATTATATCCAAAAGTACAATAATATGATGATGCTACTCTCTAGAAAATAAGAACCAGAGATAGAGAGGTCGAGTTTATTTAAATAAGGTCATTTTATATAATAACAACTTATGGAGATCCACCTTACTTAAAAATATAGGGGATATTTGAGCTCTTTAAATAAAAGGGACTCACAATAAAATTAGTTCCTTTAAAATTTTAAGGATGACATTTAGAATCTACATGAACCTACTCTAGAAATATCGATAAAGCGAGACTCTCCTTGATTTAGTGCTCTCCTTGAAGATATAGTTGATGGTATTTAGAACCTATATGAACTAGGGTTGTGTACAAAGTGCTTAATGATATGCCTTGTGGATATTAAGAATATTATTCCAATTTTTAAAACATATGAAACAACTTCAGGTCAAAAACTATTTTTTTTGAAAAGTAGGTTGTTCTTTTTTAACACTTCCCAACTTATTTTTTATTTTTTAATTTACATGGTGGAATCGGTAGCTGCCAAGAATCCAAGTAGGTTGTCTGGATTTTATGGCCACCATAGTATTTTGTGTTTTCCACCCCGAAAGCCACCACATAGATCTCCGCGTAGTCCTTACCTATAACCACCATGCCACAATCAATTTAAACCTTTAATGCCACTGAAAGCACCAAGAAAGGGACAAGCGTTCAGTCTGGTGAGGCCCGATATTTGAACCTTGGACCTCCGTCCCATTATGAAGTTTTGTCAAACCAATTTATCTACACCTCGGACCTACTCTCCCAAACTTATACAAAATAAAATTACAAAGATTTTTGGTTGCAAAGTGGATAGCTTCCACACTGTATATTTTGGCATGCTCCTTTTTATAGGTAGAATGAAAGGAGAATACTAGAATATAGTAATTGAGATATTCAATAGAAATATTGCAATATGGAAAGGCTCTTCCCTTCCTCAAGCAAATAAATTACAACTATTAAGGTCAACCCTCCAAAAATTGCCCATTTTTATGATGTCTTAATTTAAAATCCCAACATCAATGGCTAAGAAATTGGAGTGAATGCAGAGGAACCTTATTTGGACTATTGTAAAAGAGAAACATAAGATTAGTTTGATTGCATGGGAGTAATTTTGTAGGCCTAATTGAGAAGCCAGTTTGGATACCAAGAAAGTGAAGTAGATGAACAAGGCTTAAATTTCCAAAGTGGGGTGGTGATAAATGATTAAACATGATCAATGTTGGGCTCATATAATCTTTGAAAAATATCTTGAAAATATAATCCCCTTTGCTTATAGATTAAATACACATTTAGGATCATATTTGTCAAATGAGTTGATCAAAACAAGAAATATCTTATGGAAAGGTTTAATATGGTAGGTGGAAAGAGGTGATAAGATATGCTTTTGGGAGGATGCATGGGACATGGAGAGACCTTTAATTTTGAATGAGTATTAGAAGTGCATCATTCAACCTTTAAAGAAAAAATATGGAAACATGGTTCAATAATACATCAAGGAGGAAGATAATTGCATTGTGTGGCACATGCTATAATTTGAATTAGTTGATGCAATTATGCAAAGTAGGATTAACTCTCTCAATATTTTTTTACAACATTACTATCTACAACTCAATATAGGAGAGGATAAATGTTTTGGGGGTCCTAATCCTAAAGTAATATTTATTGTTAACTCAACTTTTGTCTTTGAAAGAGATAAGGAGAATTAAATTTTTCCCACATAGAGTTTTGGTTAAAGATCTATTGAAGGTGTATTTCTTTCTTTGGATAGAATTATAAAATTCCATATTGACAGTGGATAATATTAGAAGAAGAGGGATGATCATTTATATTAGGATTTATTTATGTTGTGGATATGAGGAGATAATTTCTCATCATTTTGTCCATTGTCCCCTTTCTTTGGAGGTTTGAAATGCGCTTCTTCAATTGCTTATAACTCAATGGGTGATAGAAAAGCCTTTGGAGGTCTTATGCAAAAGATAGGTTAACCATTATCATAGCTCCAAACCAAAGAAAATTTGGATATTTGTTTTACCCCACTTCATCTGATAGATATATAGGAAGAGGAATAAAGGAGTGTTCCATAACAAGACTAATAGTGTAGAGGTCATTATCAAGACTATCAAAGCTACCATTGCTAAAAATATGGTTGTTAATATGGACAATGAAATCTATGAAAATAAGTTGGAGGAAGAAATAGTAGTAGATTGGGGACTGTTGAGAGCTATAGGGAATCATATTGGCTAGCCAAGGAGAAAGTTGAGATGGACTCCTTCCCCCTAGAGTGAGTAAAACTAAATTTTGATGGAGACTCTAAAGGTAATCTATGGAAGGATGGAGGGGGAGAGGTTTTGATATCTAACTTAAGGGTAGTGATCTCTTTTTATGCAGTGAACTTTGGCTATGCATCAAACGATGTAGCAGAGGTGAGATCCATGATTACAAGATTAAGGATTCCAAAAAAGATAAATGTTAAGAAGTTTATAGTTGAAGAGGATTCTAGAAATATCATTAATAGTTTGAATGCCAAGCAAATTGCTAGTTGGAGCATTGAAAATATTATTTAGGATGCAGTGGATATAATATCAGGCATGGAGTCACTTGTAGTCCAACACATCTATAGGGAAGGTAATGTTGTGACTGATGTTATAAAACATGGGAGTTCGGATGGATGGATCCAAGGTATGAAATGATGTTTTCTTGGAGGCTTTGATGATTATAACTCTAAAAGAGGAAAACACTTATGATGTTGTTGAGTTAGAAGTTTCAAAGCCTTAAGGGAATTGATCACTGTAAAAGATTTATTGACAAGGGGCTAGTTTTCAAGGAAACTAAATTGAGATACATGAACTGAATATATTAAATGAAGACTATGTGGAAACTTCTGAAGATCTCAATAAAGTGGAATTAAAGCATGGCAGAATTGGAAATCTAATTTGAAACCAATACAAAATTAATTAAAGCTCTTGAAGATGCTAAAGAAACCAAATAAATTGAATTTAAAAAATATTGAATCCCCATAAAATAAAGTTAAATCAAAATTATTGTATCAAAGTATACAAAAAAACTCCTTTTTAGTCTAAATTTTATAATAGGGGTGTTGAAAGTAATTTTTTTTCCTACAACTGTAAAATGTTTGGACCCTTTCAAAACCCCTTCATTTACCATCATAATAATAAATAAATAAAATATATGCCTTCTGTGCGAATCGATGTAGAGGTTCTGGTCAAAAGATAATAGACCTTGTCTGTTCTTCAAATTCACCTAGTGTTTGTTGTCGAACACATTTGGAGTTCGAATGCCCAAGTCCGTGGTGTCCGTGCTATTGGAGAGGCTCCTGAGGTAAAGCTTGTCTGCAAAACTCTCTAATAAAGAGTCAGATCCTTGGTTAGATAAAAGCCTGTCCACAAAGGATGAGCAATGGGCGATGCCAAATGTATGCGCGCCTGTAAAACAAATTTAGCTAGGCTTGCAGGACTGCATAGGAGCCTGCTAAAGCTATGATATCCACACATGATACAACGTCGTTGCCCTCGGCTTTTCCTATGTAAAATCTCCAATGCCTCCGTTCTAATTGCTATGATATCATTTAGCAAGATACATGCATCGTAGCCCTTCCAAAAAAGCAAACACATATTTATAATATGCTACACGAACCATTAGAAAACTCAGAAAATTATGGTTTGAAACTAGATTTTCTCATAACCTAAAACCCTAATTACTATAGTATCCCATAGAAACATGCATTTTAAAATTTGAACGAGAATTTCGTCACCACAATGAGGGGCCAGCGACCAGCATTTGTAAGTATCTAAACTTCATTTTGGCCATCCTTGGAGACTAGTCTGTGCGAAGTCAGTGAAAGATCTCAAGTCAAAAAGAGGCTGAACCTTCTTCTGCTAGACTGGCAGGACGTCATGAAAAATTCACACGATCGACAACAGCTACATAGCCAAAAACTTGTAGTATGCTAAACAATATCGTGATATACCCATTGTCTCTATAGAGAGAAATAGAGAGGGGAACTACTCATCTCAAAGCAGTATTAAAATAATAAACCATTCAAATTTTTTAGTGGAAGAAAGAATGTAATATATGAAGATTGAATGTTAAACTTTAATGCATCCAATGCACGACCATTAATTGACGGACAAGTGATCGCTTCGAGTGGTTAGTGTGAAGTTTAGTTGGCTTGTGTTATGGTCATATCTTTGATTTGTGGTTCATTTTAGTCTCGTGAAAAGTAACATAGTGTTTTCTGGAATTTTCTTGGTTTAGTTTATGTGGGATTCTTCATCTCTATTAACATCGACTTCAAGGCATGTGCAGGGGTAATTGGCTCTCTTCCTTTATAACTGGTTCATATGATGTTGAATTGAACATGTGATACTTATATTATAAATAAAAAACCAGAAACATAATACAATAAGTCACATATAGAAGAACATTATAAGGCTGGAATACCAACAAAAATTCCAGCAACTACTACAAAAATTGACCATCATGACTAAAATTGTTTTTAATATGCAAGTCATTACATATAGTGACAAAATTAGTATAAGAAACTTATATGATCGATAGGGTTGGTATCCTTATTTTACCATAACCTCTTGTATGGATATAAATATAAATAAAATTTTATTATATAAATGTGGTTTTATATGAAATAAAATTTTATAATAAAAATATGTTAATGAAAAAAGAAACATGGTGAAACAATATTCTAAAAATTAAACTAGTTTTTGATTTACCAAATTGCATATATGTAAGTGAAGAGCATACACCAAATGCTCTAGGATTTTTGGTTCACTAGATCATATTAGGTGCAAGTGAAGAGTATAATACCAATAACAAAAACATATTAGAAAACATAAAGAAGAAAAAGCAGAATTATAAACTTAAAGAAATAGATAAATTATGAAAGGAACAAAAAAACATTTGATTGAATTTTTATTCTCAAAAAAAGAAGTGATATATCTACAAAACTTCAAATGCATTTTGACCTATAAAAATTTGATAATGCAAAACCAACCATTGAATATTATGAAAACATGTGCGAAAAAACTTGCAAAATATTGTTGCGAAAAAAGAATGAAACACCAACGAAATTGATTTCAAGTAATTACAATGAAGTCTTGTTGAACAACACAATTGAAAGCAATTTCTTTAGCTAATTATCAACATGATATTTGGAAGAGAGCCATGTCATGAGAGTTATTTTTAATATATCTAAATTACTCCAAAACAATTACATAAGGATCCTATTTTTTATTTAAATTAGAACATAATTCCACTTTAATGCGTGTTATATTAGTCTCTTCTTCATAGACAACTATTTTTATTGATAATGTTAAGCCCATATTAAATAACATAATATAAATTTATATTAGTGAAGGTGAGTGCAGGAGTGCTAGGGCAGTGAAGGTGAGTGCAGAAGTGCTTGGGTAGCGAAGGTGAGTGCAATAGTGCTTTGGCAGGGAAGCTGAGTGCAGTAATTTTAGGATAGTGAAAATGGATGCAATGTTTAGAAGTGTTAGGATATCGAAGGTGAGTACAATAGTGCTAAGTGTAGTAGTGCTAGGATAGTGAAGGTAAGTATAATTTTGAGCAGTGTTAGGGCTACAAAGGTGAGTGTAGCAGTGTTAGGGCAGTGAATGCAATAAATAGTGGAGAAGTTCTAGGGAAGTGTTGAGCAGTGCTAGGGAAATGAAGGTGAGCAATAGTGGAGAAGTGCTAGGGTAGTTTTGAGCAATAACAACACATGATGGATGTGATCTATAGTCTTTTTGGTGCTAAAAAAAATTAAATTTGAAGGGGGTGGGAACCTACTTTCCAATGAAGGAGATGGTGATCGATACAATCCTTCTTCTAATGATGATGCGGTGGGACCTGTATGAGTCATGGGTGGTAAAACTAGGTCCCCTCAGACCTTGACCCTAACCCACTTCTTAGAAAACTAAAACCCTTTTTTGTGAAGGTTCACAAAAATGTAGATTTTTTCTTTAGTTGTTTCATCTATCCCCTTGGTTGCCTCATCTCCTCTTATCCTGAACCAAGGAGTGTTGAAAATTCTAGAGTATCTCATGAAATCCTTTGTCTCCTTGGAATCATTTTCTCTCATTGGCAAGTTTTTCAGCTCCCATCCTAACATGGAATCAATTTGAAAATGGGCTACCTCAAAATGGCTCTCTTAAGGAAAAGGAAATATGCAACTCATAGACATTCCTAGAGATTTTTCCCATATTATACTGAATAATTCTTCCACTTTAATGCCTTGTATATTAGTCTCTTCTTCATAGACAACTATTTTTATTGGTCTAATGTTAACCCGTACTAAATAACATAATATAAATTTAATGGTAACCCTATACAAAGGTGAGTGTAATAGTTCTAAGGTAGTGAAGGTGAGTGTAGCAGTGCTTGGGCAGTTAAGTAGAGTGCAGTAGTGCTAGGGTAGGGAAAGTGAGTGTAGTGTTGAGCAATGTTAGGGCAATGAAGGTGAATGTAGTTGTGCTAGGGTAGTAAAGGCAAGTGCAATAGTGCTATGGAAGTGAAGGCAACTATAGCAATGCTAGGGCAACAAAGTTGAGTGTAGAAGTACTAGGGTCATGAAGGCAAGTGTAATGTTGAGAATTTTTAGGGCAGCGAAGGTGAGTGCAGTAGTGCTAGGGTAGCAAAGGTGAGAAATAGTGGAGAAGTTATAGGAATGTGCTAAGAAGTGTAAAGGTAGCAAAGGTGAGCTATAGTGGAGAAGTTCTAGGGAAGTTCTGAGCAATAACAAAATGTGATGGATGCGATGGATGCAATCTATAGTATCTATAGCACTCAATGGAATTTTAAATATCAAGGGGGTAGGAATCTGATTTTCAACAAAGGTGATGGTGATCGATGCAAGCCTACTTATTATGATGATGTGGTGGGACTTGTAGAACTCATGGGCGATGGAGCTAGACCCCCCATACCCTACCCTAACCCACTTATTAGACAAAAAAACCCTTTTTTGCAAAGAATGTTTGTAAAAATATAGAATTTTATTCTCTAGTTGTTTTGTATAACCCCTTAATTGCCTCATCTCATCTTATCCTAAACCAAGAAGTGTTGAAAATTTTGGAGTCTCTCATGAACTCCTTTGTCTCCTTGAAATAATTTTCTCTCATTGGTAAGTTTATCTACTCTCATATTGACATTGAGTCAATTCAGAAGTGGACTACTTCGAAATGGCTCCCTCAAGAAAATATGCAACTCATAGCCCTCCCTAGAGGTTTTTCAGATCAAACTAAAAAATATTTTTGACACAAGTCATATTATTATGGGGGGCCATGGTTCTAAAATAGGAGAAGCTTTTTTTTAAGAATGTGGGACACTAAATTCGACTTATAAATCCAAAGTATCAACTACATAATCTGGGTGAGATTACCAGGTATCCCTAGACATTTTTGGCATGAGGAAGTGTTGTGAGGCATTGCTCAAGGTATTAGAGACATAGTCACTTTCAATATAGCTACCAAAGCTAGATCAAGAACGATATTTGTCCATATGTGTGTTATGGCCAATATTGAATCTGAGTTGTTAGCTTCAATGGTATTAGTCTCAAGCTCATGCAATAAGCACCAAGTTTTTGAGTATGAAAACAAATCCATGTTTTATTTATAATGCAAAACACAAGGTCATATCAAACCCCAGTAACCATATTTGAATCTAAAGGAAGTGGCCCCTAGAGCCCCTAGAAGAGAATTTCACGGCCCAAGAAAAATTCCTTCTAGCTTGATGGTTGCTACTGAGAATCCTCATGCTACTATTTCAAAATACAAATAAATCATGTCAGACCCTTCACCCAATGATCCTCCTCAAGGGGCCTCTTTTGAGCCAGTCGAGCATGAATTAATTTTACAAGAGACTAAACCAGAGGAAAGGATAATAGATAAAGTCCCTATGATGGATGTTAATGAGTCTAGAAAAGTGGTGGTCCAAAATATGTACTTATATAGTGGTAGAAGTCTAGACCAGGTTCTCATAGAAGACTTGGTGATAAAGACTTTAATCCCTTTGAAGTTCCTTCATAACTCCTATCAAAGCTTAATCACTGAGCAACTAGCCATAGAAAAACTTTACTTCCCCCAGAAGCCTAGTGAGGCTCCTGGTCAGGAGTCACCAACCATGCTCAAGTTAAAATATTCATCATACCTAAAGGTGGGCTCTTCAAGCATTACCAATTCTAGACCTAGAACCATAAGTATCCAAAAAGGATAGATGGATGCCGAAGGTAATCGTAAGGTAGGGAAACCATCTAAAAAAGTGTTGAGGATGAGTTAGAGTCCAAAATAATTTATGACTCCAATATCAATTGAAGTTTGAGAAACATAAGGATAGAAAATATAAACAACAAAAACTTGACATATATTTTATAGCTTCCCTATTTTTCGAGCGAAAATAATGGCTCAAAGTCTTGAATATGAAGATGTTACCATGGAATATCAAAGTCCTGAATGGGCCCTCCAAGCAACAAATTTTGGTGAAACTCAAGAGAGAGGTAAGACCTTATGTTATATTTATTCAAGAAAATAAGATGGATAGTTCTAATTTAGAGGTAGTTAAAAAATTATTTTGGAAGGAGGTGGGTTTTGCATCAAATTCTACCAATGGAGCTTTTGGGGGTCTTCTTTGTCTATGGGACCTTGAGAAACTACATGGATCCATTCTATTTATTTCTGATAGAGTGATTAATATTATTTTTTGTAGTAAGGACTTTGTGCAAAGATGGATTATGTCTAATATTTATACCCCTAATATGACCCCTAATAGGAATATACTATAGGAATATTTGAGCTCTATGAGAGAAATTTTCAAAGGGGAATATTGGATTCTCATAGGGAAATACCCCATTATACCCTTCAGATAAAAAGGGTGTTAGTGATTTTGGTTCTAAAAGTATGGATTATTTTGCTACATTTATTAATAATCAAGAGAATAAATGTGGATTTGAAGGGGTCTAAATACAATTGGAGTAATAGGCATTTGGGCAATCAGAATATTCAGATTATGTTGTATAGGTTGTTAGTCTCCAAGGAAGGTATTATGGTGTTTGAATATGCATTCCTTTGATCTCTCCCTAAAGTGGAGTCCGATCATAATCCTCTGGTGGCTGAAAAAATTCCAAAATCTAATTTTTTTTTTGAGACCCTTCAGGTTTGAGAAAATGTGGATGCAACATCAGGGATTAGAATATAGAATTATGGAATGGTGGTCTCAAGTTTTTTTGGCCCTCTTATTTATCCAGTGGCTTCAAATATCATATTTGTTAACAAAAATGCCCTAGCAAGAAATAACAAAGTGTTGGAGATCCCTGACAATGAGGTACCAGACCCCACCATAATAGTCTTGGAGAATATGACAATTTCATCAACCTCCAACAGTATCAACCAGTTGAAGAGTCTGTCTGGCCTCATCAGTGCAGCTGTTGATTTGTGTGATTCTCTAAATCTTCTATTTTATAGCCAGCAGTTCTAGGGGAACAAGGAGTCAAAGGCAAAATCTAAAGATGATGGCAAGGAGGATGATAAGAAGTTAGATGAGGACTACAAGGAAGACTGCTTGGCCTCTTGGCTGTCCATTCTATGGGATGTTTTTTTTTTTGACCATACTCTATTATTTTATATGGGCACAAGCTACTCTGCATGGTGCTTGCATGATTAGTTTTTGTCTTTGTTAGTTCTATTTTGCGTATTTATTTTTTGATGGCCATAATATTAGGCTTCCATAATTTAGTTTGGCTGTATTCTAATGGAAGAGTAGGTCTTGGCCCTTTTTGTTGTCAGTTTAAAATTTTAGGGCTTGGCCTTTGTCCAGTTGGTCAGTGGACCCTATTTTGTAAAATGGTTTTGGGTCAACCAGTTAAAACCCGATGTTAATTATAATATTCTCTTACTTACCAAAAAAAAAATATTTGTTAAAGCTAATATTAAGTTTTGGAATAACTACATATTTTGAAATGTATTATAGAGGAAAAAATAGTTGGATGAACACTTAAAGGAAGTTGAATTAAATTTGGAGTCTGGAAAGGTGACTGAAGGGGACAAACGTAGGGAAAAAAAATGTTACCAGATTTCCATAATGTGCTGGTGGATAAAGAAATTTTGTGGTATCAGAAATCAATATCCCTATGGCTCCATGAAGGTGATAAGAACACAAAATTATTTCACACATCCACCTTAATGCATATGAGTAGTAATAGATTTAGAAAAATTATGAAATCAGACGGTGTTATCTTGAATGCTATTATAGATATTAGAAAATAAGTAGTCAATTTTTTCAAAACCCTTCTCTACTTTAGGGATTATAGCGATCTTCAAGTTGAATAGAGGCTACTGCACCACATCCCCACCCTATTTTTAGACGATATGAATGGATACCTTTATGATCCCTTTCAAAATGAGGAAATTAGGGTCGATGTCTTCTATATGGGTGGTCTAAAAGCTCTAGGGTTGGATGGATTTTTTTCTATTTTCTTTCATAGGTTCTAGAACATCATTGGTGGTGACATCTATTAAGCATTGAGAGAAATTTAGGAGTATAATTTGATTCCAATTGATGTAAATTCAACGTTTATAGTTCTTATCCCAAATTTAGTGGGTCCTAAATATTACTCTGATTTCAGGGCCATTAGCCTCTATAAAACACTTTTGAAAATTCTCACTAAAACTATGGTGAACAAGCTCAAAGAATACCTTTCAAAAATTATTGACCATGTTTTATTGGATTAGATTGGTCAGAGCATGTATATCATTACAAAAATTCTAAATCTTGGTTAATGGATCACCTGATGGTTACTTCATCGATGGAATCTGACTCGCTCATCTACAAGTTCTCGAACTCCCTCCTCAACATATGCAACCACACTAGTTTCACCTTATTTGTGCCCTAGAAAGAGCTAGCTAAGATTTTCCAAGCCTCCTTCGATTTGGTTGCTACTACTATTCATGGGATTATTATCTCCTCGATCACCTGCATTATATAGAATAATGCCTTCTGGTCCTTTTGGTTCTTCTTCAGTAAGTCTAACTCCACCTGGGAGAGAGCACTCATGGTTGCTATATTTGCTAGCTCTATGTATCCATTCTTGAATAGATCCCATAGCTCCTACAACCCAAACAATATCTTCATCTAGATACTCCAGTAATCATAATTTTTGCCATTGAACCATGGGATCTGCAACTGTAATGGGTTGCTTCCAAAATCCATTGCTTTCAAAAGTCATTGCTTCTTATCGTCCATGAGAAGGCTCTGGATCTGATACCAATTTGAAAGATGCGTACAATAGGACTCTTATGCACAAAAAAAGGATCACATCTCTCTTGTGTGATTTGACTTTTGTGCAAGAAGTTATTCACAAGGAGTGATGCACACGTATGCGTATAAAAGACCTCTTGTGCATTGTGAATGATGCACAAGGAAGACGCACAAAAAACAAATGCGCTTGGGATATGTGTAGCACTAGGATTGCGCATTCCTTCTTGATCGAGGGTCAAGATTTACTTCTGTGTGATGGATAAAGTGCAAGGAATGAGTGCACAAAAGGCTTGCACAATATGGAGGATACACAATAGAGTTATGCGTAGGGGAGGAAGAACTACTTCCAAGGGCTCATGAAATGAGAACTTCTTTTGACCGCTATCAAACTTTATAGCACAATTCTAAAGTGTGGAATTACTTTGCGCAATGAGTAAAGTGTGCAACACCTTTGGCACTTAGGGTTTGGAGGCACTAAAGGATAAAAACTACTAAAAGAAAAAAAGTATGTCTTATTGAAAGATAAACTATGCACAATGCTTCTACGTATAAAAACAACAACGCAATGCCTATGCACTCATAAATACTATGCAAGGGAAAAATGAAGGGATAATAATGTGAAATAAACTTGCAAAGCAAAGAATAAAATTTGCAAAAATAGATTTTATTGACTGAACATAAGGTGACTGCAAATGCAGTTTTACAATACAAAATGGAAGGATTTTACACATTCATCTACAAGTATAGTTGTAGGTTCAACTCAGATGAGATACTATGAATTCTTTTGCTTCACCTCCTCGCTTTGGCTCCTTCTCCTCTCTCTCCATTATTGTGAACTGCTGCTTCATTTTTTACATTGCACTTAGACAAGGCCACACTACCTTATATAGTAGAGCGGAAGAGATGATAAGGCTTATCCTATGACATGTGCCAAAAAAAAACTAGGGTTTCTGACCAATTGTCAAAAGAATTAGGGTTTCTTCCTATCTGTAACTACTAGTATTAATTTCTCACATGAAAGATTGTGGTGATCGGATGTCAGAGATATATGATCAAATTTTGGTGATAAGATCTTTCATATATCTTAAAGGAATGAAATTGAGTTTAATTTCTAACAATAAATGCATGTGCCAACCAACTTGCAAAACACTTGCAAAATAAAAAGGAAACATCAACAATATTGATTTAAAGTACCTACAATGAAGTCTTGTTGGAGAATACAAATGAAGTCTTTAGCTAATAGTCAAAAAGGATATTTGGAAGAGAGTCGTATTAGTCCTTTTAGTGATTTAACATTATTTTTTGAGAGTTATTTATATCATCATGGTGAAATACGAGCTTATTACTAAAGGTCAAATGCATATCCATACACACCCATCCCTCACACACTTTCTATGTCTTAAATCACTTTAATATACTAATTCTTTCTCTATAAATGGTTGTTTCTAACGGTGTAATGTTAACCCTATATTAAATAACATAATATAAAATTACGATCACTTTAATACCCAGTTTACTAGTCCTTTCTTCATAATGGTTGTTTCTAACCGTGTAATGTTTACCTTATATTAAATAACATAATATAAAATTATGGTAACACTATAATAAATATATAATACTATATAGTAAATATTTTAAATTTAATAATATTTTAAACTTAATAAAAGAACCAAGAAAAAATTTAGATTTATTACTTAACTTAAAAATTAGAAAGAAAGAATAATTATATATTAACAAATTCAATTCAAACTATAGACATGGGCTAAAGAAGTATATAAATACAAAGATCAAATGAAAAGAAAAATTATTATACACCATCTCAAATGTAAAACTAGGAGATGGATGTTTCCAAAAACAAAACATGGTCAGAATGAATATATGTATTTTGAAAGCAAGAGTATTGGAAATTAAAAATATTTTGTTATAGAATATGAAGCCTACAAGAACATCAAGACACTTTAAAATTACACTCATTAGTATAACTTTAAAAAAAATAAGAATAGAAAAAACAAGATATATTCTTATTAAAATAAAAAGAAACACACTCCACACAAAATGATAAAAGGATGTTGAGATTTTTGACATTGTTGTGTATGATGTTAAATTTTAGAATTCTTGATAGGAGATTCAATGTTTGAATCCAAAAGGAAGTGGGATTGGATATCATACCCCATTTTATCTTAAATCTCTTGGTTCCATAGATTATTTTGGTCTCACGGAATAATTAAAAACATCCATTTCATATTAAAATTATTCAATAACTTGGGGATGGTCTTATCATTCTAAAATTATAGTTAAAATGGATATTTTTGTTTATAATTTTTTATAGTGCATATAATATGTATAAATATCATTTTTTTTTTTTTTTTACATTTTAAAAAATATGCATTTCATCTTTCTTTAATTTCATAACTTTAATTATTTTTGCTTTCTAACTATTATCATCATTTTAAATTTTTTGTTTATGTTTAAATTGATATTTTCAATCTGACTAATTACATGAGTATCAAAATATTATTTTACAATAATATTAGTCATCCTACAAGAATATTAGTCATCCTATAGAATTGTAAAAGATTTAAATCTATCGCAACAAAGTCAACCTTGGCTTTTGATATGCTTCTCATTGAAACAAATGGTCAAGACAATTAACAATTAAGCATAAATATCCCACCTAGTGATTGATAACAACAAGTGTGAATATCCCACCTAATAAATATAATAAATTTAAATTTGAGCAATTACGCATAGTATTCTAGAAATTATATAAAACTCTATTCTAGATAGTGTCACATATCACCACTAGAATGCAATGTGCTTGAAAATATTTATAGAAATTGAGTATACCATGTCGGACTACAATGTGATTAATGTTTACAACAAGTATCATATATCACTTAGGTGTTGAGCACCATTAAGCTTTTAAAATAACTCATATATATTTTCAGCATTAAATAAATAAGGTTTATATTAATAAGTGAAGTCATATCCGCATATGTTTATCTAATCAACTAATTTTGGAGGGAATAACCACTCACTATGTATTAGCTCATAGATACCATTCATAATAAGATAATCTAAATTATAACAAAATTTTAATAATAATCTATTAAATTGAGATAATCTCCAATAGTATATATGTGGTCAAGGGATATCCCTATGTTAACATTGTCTATGTTTATACATAGGTATTAGTATTATTTCAAAGGAAAAAAAGTTAATCTATCAAAGTGTCAAAGGAAAAAAACTCTTAACAATTTTAAATGATTCATGTTAATGCAATGAAGGAAAGATAGTAAAAAGAAATATGTATAAACCAAAAACATAATATGCCTAAATCCTAGTAAATAATTTCTATGCATTGGAATAGTTTCTAGGGTTTTAAAATATTTTTCTATCCCAAAAATTTATTTGGAACTAAAAAAAGGAATTAAAAACTTGTAATTTTTATCTTAAAAAGTTAAAAATATTTACAACCATAATAACTATTTTCAATAACACATTAAGGTAGTAGTTAATTACGCATATTTTCATACTTGCAAAAACTTGTCAAGAAGAATATTTTTAATGGTTATAATAGAGTAAAGCAAAAACATAACATTAGCATGAAATGCTATCCTAAAAGATCTTGATACTCATGAAAAAAACCATTAAAGTTCAATAATAGAATGATTTATGATGATAAAAAGAGTGATGAATTTTTTATTTTTTATTTTTTTTATTTTTCCTTTAAGATATATTCATGTCCTATATTTGGGAAGTTATTAATTGTTTAAGAGAAATGAGCAAAACTACTCAAACTATTATCTATAAGATCAATGTTACAAAATAGTGGTGATATCATAATTATACTAAGATCAATAATGATTCATCCTATTTTTTATCAAAACATCAAGTTTGTTCTAGTCGATACAATCTTAAACTAGATTTCTATAAGATAGATTTAAAATCAATATTGAATATTTTTTTAACTAATTTTATTTGATGTTCACATATTTCTAATGAGTTAACAGATGTATTCCTTCATATCCTCTATTGTATTGACTAATGGTTTTCCTTCATGGGTATTTACGGTAGAAAGGGGTATTCAATAAGGTCACCCTATTCCTCCTTGTTTGTTTGTTCTTTTAACAAAAGGCTTGAAAAATATTTTTGGATCCTCTAGAAATAAAATATTTTTCAATCATTTCAAATAAATGAGGAATTCATATGTCATGCATCTAATAGTAATATTTGTGATGAGAAAATACTTTTTTTTATTTTTCCCCTTTAAGAAAAGTTCTTGTCCCATATATGGGGAACTATTCATTGTTTAATAAACATAAGAAAAATTGGTAAAACTATCATCTTAGCTATTCTAATGATATCAATATCACTAAATAGTGGTGATATCATAGTTGTGTAAATATCTATGATGAATGATCCCAAATGTAATCAAAACACTCATTTAGTTCTTGTTGAGCTATTTTTTCTTAATATTAGTTTTAAAAATCATGTTTTGGAGGTGTGATCACTTACAAAATATAAATATGTAATGAACCTTTTGGGTGATCAAACAAAGGTATTTCATGTTTAGATCATGGGGTATTCATTTAGCTAAATGAATCAACATAAAAAATTCTTATATGAACCTTTCAATTGTTTAGATATTGGTCTTCATAAACATTTATTTGATGATTTAGTAACAAAATGAATGAGAAAATGATTACTTTTCTCTAGTCATCCTAGCTAAAGTGCTATTTTTCAATTTATATGACAAAAAATTGCATTAGGGTTTCATGTTGATAATGTTCCATTACAAAAAAACATGATTAGAGATCATTATTATTTATAAGCTAATGTGAAAATCCTTCATATAGGGGTTTTTATGAGAAGAGAATATTACAAGAAATTTACTAAAGGGTAATGTATGAGAAATATAATTTGAATTATGAAAAATCCCCTAATTTAATATTAAATAGGTAATATTAAAAAGCAAAGAAGAAAATAAAGCAGCAAGTAACTTCTAATATAGCTTGGATAGTAGTGGCATAAACTACTAGGATTTAGATAAGTTTAAAATTGTAGAGGGGTCCAAGATTATAATGTTTTCCCTCCTCTCTGTGAGGTCAACCATTATAAATTACCTTTTTTAGGGTTTACTCATGTGAGCATACAAATCAAGATGATCTCAAGGGTGGGATCCCAAAACACATTCCTCTTTTTACTTGAGATCACACTCATAATTAGGGGATGTATTATTATGTCCTAATAAGCTAGTTTGATAGTTATATTTGTAAACACAAAATACCAAAAATTTTATTTAGAATATAGAGCATAGGTGCAAATAGATGTAGGTATATAAAACCCTAATATACATTATTTTTCATTCTAAATTCTTTCAAAAATGATAAATTTTCCCTTTCTTTTGAGAAAAATTCAAAGAAGAATGTGTAAGCAAGAAAAATTATCCTAGGATGCAACTACACACACTTTATTTTGCATGCCTAGTGTTGAAGATGCAAATAAGATCTATCCACTTTTTAAAAACTAGAAAAAGAAACAAGTATCCTATCCCTTTTATAAAACTTCTTTGCAAAAAAAATAAGAGTCTACAAATTAGAAAAACTACCAAATTTATCCTATAATACAACTGAATGCACTTTCAATTTCTTGTCTAATGTAGTAGTTAATGAAGAACACAAGCTTATACTGAGAGGGGGGGGTGAACAGTATAAGACCTCTATTTACTTTCTCTATTTAACTTCAACTTCACAAAGCAATGAGCCAATAGCAATATCAAAGCAATGCATAAAGAAACAAATAATGAGACACCAATTTTAACATGGTTCACCCAACATGGGCTACATCCACAAAACTTTTCTCTAAAAATATTTCCCAAATCTCTTTGGGAATCCTTCCCAATTACAAGTTTTATGAGCCTCAGCCCAAAGGAGAAACCTTCCCCTACTCAAGTATTTATGAGCCTCTACCCAAAGGAGAATCCTTCCCCTCCTCACAAATTTATGAGCCTCCTGCCCAAAGGAGAATCCTTCCCCTCAGCTCTGGAAATGATACTTTAGAAGATCACCTACCTCTTATTTTGCTAGCACGTGGAACTCCTTTCCACAGAAGACCTCATGTCCTCAATGCTCAGCCTCAAGAGACCTCTGTCCTCATTGATCACCTCCACAACAACCCATCAACCTGTACTAAACACAGTTAGTCGGTCTAGCACAAGTCTTCCTCACTCTGTCAGATCTATCCCAAGCTCAACTCATAAAGCTTGAACAAATCAATCTCTGCTGCACACAAGCCTTATCAAAGACTTATCAAAACTATCCTTAGTTTCTTCTCAAAGAACCACTTCAACTCTGTCCTCAAGTCCTCTGCTAGGACCTATCCAAATCAGCTCACAAGTCCTCCCTATAACTTGTCCAAATCAGCTCAAAAATCCTCACTCGAACCTGTCCAAATCATATCACAAGTCCTCACTAGAACCTATCCAAATTAGCTCACAAGTCTTCACTAGAACCTATCCAAATCAGCTCACAAGTTCTCACTAGAACCTGTCCAATTCAGCTCACAAGTCCTCACTAGAACCTATCCAAATAAGCTCACAAGTCTTCACTAGAACCTATCCAAATCAACTCACAAGTTCATCAAGAAAAACTTGCTTAGCATGAACCCACAAAGAGAATTGTTAGAGACCCAATGTGATTCATAAACATAATATAAGCATAAAGAGAATTTTTAGAGACTCAATATTTTCTGTACTTAACTCCCAATCTCAATCTCAAATCTCATAGAAACATAAAGAGAATTGTTAGAGACTCAATATGTTCTATACTTAACTCCCAATATCAATCTCAACTCAATCTCAATATCAAAAGAATAAGATAGATGTAGTATGCTTTTCTCAAGAACATGAAACACAACCCAACAATTTCCAACCATGCAATATCTCATATAACAATGATACTCATGTTCTTTCCACAACCAATATATTTTCTCAACCAATTAGGGCTTTAACAACAATGCTTATAGAAAAGGTTTAACCAACATCATTCAACTCAACATTAACCTTGAAGCATTCAACCAATCACTACATGAAAAGGATACTAGTAGACATCCTTTTCCCTCCAAAGATATTTGAACAAAACAACCACCAACATAAATCACCAATGCAAAGAATAAGTTGTTCAAATCAATCTCAATGGAGTAAGCCCAAATCATGTATCAAGTAAAGCATTAACTTGATCAAAACAACCTCTATGGAAGCAACTCAACCATCAATCTCAAAATAGCCAACTAAGGGTTTCACGAACTCAATGCAAGTAGCAAGACTTACTAACATAAACCCTAGTGCAAAAATGCTTCCTCTTCCTCAACCATAATTATGCATTCACCCAAAAAAATCATCAATGATTTTAATGCATAAACAATCTTCAATATCCAGAAAATGGGATTTACACCAACAAGGATACCTAGTAAACAACATTTTCACTCCAAACTCAATTTCAGAAAATACACCATCAACAATATACATGGAATAAGTTGCCCATACCTTTATTTGAGGATGAAGAGAATAGTTCTTCAACCTATTACCAACACTACCCTTAAATTTGCCACCAAGTTAGGGTTAGATCATAAAAGTAACCACAAAAATATTTATTCCATAAAACACCTTATGACTCCAATCCTTAGAAGTCAACTACCAGAAAATATAAAGCATACAAACAATATATCCTTTTACACCTTATTTCTCCAAATTAATTAAACCATGTTCAAGGAATAATAGCTTCTCAGCAAATGTCACTCAACAATCAAGCCAAAAATCTCAACCACACACTATCAACCTTATATCTCCAAAGAAGCATTTAACCTTAAAAATAATTTTAAATAAATCTGCCCAACCACTTCTTCTTTAACAAAATGCAGATTTTATTTAAAAAACCTTACCAAAAAAAATGCTTCCAAAAATCGTGGGTCAACAGTGCCTAAAAAAAAATTGAAGCACAAAAACTCTTCTCACACTCCATGGAGGGAGTTGAACGCTTGACCTCCCTTCAAGCGCCTTCGTAGAACAGTCATCGCCACTAGGCCAACAACACTAGCTTGAAGGCTAGCAAGAGTCTCCTTCTCCTTAACCCTTTAGCGGCGGATAAACGTGGTGAAAAAATGATAGCCATAGCTTTTACTTCCCAAATTTTGTGCAATTCAAATTTCTTTCACCCCATTGCTTTGGACTATAGGTTATGGCTTATATAGCCAAACTTCCATGCTATGCACGACGTCGGCGGGAGGATAATTCAAAATTTTCAAATTAATATTATTTTGGTGCCTTCAAAACAACTTTAGGGTTTATGAAACCCTTTTGATTATTTAAAAAATAATCAAAGGTCTTTTAGACCTTAGACCTTAGGTGGAGAACCCATTAAATTATTAAAATAATTTAATCACTAAATCAAATAAATAATTAATTAAAAAACCTTTAAAAGGTTTTATTAATTAAGTTATTTAATTAATAAGTGTCTCTAGCCTTTGCATTAAGCTGAGAGTGGTTTTGAGAAAAACCCTTAATGCATCCACCTGGTTTTAATAAAAACCCTTAAACCTGCCATGGTTTTGATAAAAACCTTTTCATCTGCCAAATGGAATCTCTTTGAAATATTCTAGAAAATATTATTTGGAATCTTCAACATTTGAAGCCAATAAATCCTCTTGACATTAATGCCAGTTCCTTTTGACATCAATGACAACTCATAGACAAGAAGCTAGGATCTCAAACCCAAAATTGCCAACAATCTCCCCCTTTGTCATTGATGGCAAACCATGTTTCTCAACAACACTGAAACTCAAAACTACTGTATAGAAATAAGCTCCCCCTAACTTGAGGCTCTCCCCCTTACTCATATCTCTCCCCATTTGTCATCAATGGCAAAGGGTCACCTTTGGGGCTTGGGACTAAGAATGAGCCTCTTAGCTTAGTCCCTCCCCCACCTCCTATTGAGGTGATTAATTCCGAGGTGGGAGTAAAACTCCCATTAGGCATTGATCTTCATCAGTGTCTATAGCTGCCTTACCATGTCTTCTCTTGTTCTCCTTGTTCATATTCATGTTCCTGTTCATGTCTTTGTTGTTGTTCTTGTTATCATTCTTGTTCTTATCCATGTCTTGATTCTTGTGCCTATTCATACCCATGTTTATGTTCCTGTACCTTGGAATTTTAGCTCTACACTGTCTAGCTATGTGACCTTCATTGTTGCACTTATAACAACTAACAATGTTATTTCTTTGAGGCATACCTGATCTTTAACTCCATCCTGCTTTGACCAACCCTGTTCCTATTATTAGCCTTGCAATAAACAACCTTATGCCCAAAATGTTTACAAGAGTAGCAATACCCTTGAAAGAAATTACCACCTCTGAATATGTCATTTACCTTCCTCACTTGAGTCATGCAATGTGAAGCCATGTGACCAAACTTGTGACAAGCAAAAAATCTACCATTAAACTTTCCTTGATTTGACCTCTTAGGTCCTGCAAACTTTCTCCCCTTTTTATGATTCCTATTTTTTGATTATGTGCATCTATCACTCAAGGAATCTTTTTCTGAAGTACTTTCCTCATCAGAACTCTCTTCCTTTCGAAATCTCTTACTAGATTCCCCAACAGAGTCGCCAACCTGTTCCATGTGTTTCTTACCAAAACCAAGACCTATTTTATCTTTTGTCCTTCTTTGATCTTTGATGATTGACTTTACCTTTTTGGTGCTATCTTCAAACTTGTAAAGCTTCTCCTTGTACTCTTTAGTTTCCTCTTTTAAGGAAGCCACTTTCTGTTCCAACTCTCTACACTCAAGAACCTTAGACTCTAAATTATCCTTAAGTTTCTATGTCTCAGCTATAGAGAAGTCAAGACTTTCTATAAGCTCCTCTCTCTCGATACAACATTCATCCAATTTATCATTGAGTCTAGCATTCTTATTTCTTTCCTTTTTCAAAGCACTAAGAGCACTAACAATTTTAGATTCAAGATCTACTTCACCATCCTCTATAACTTCATCTATTTGTTTGCCTTTTGAAACATCAATGAATTTTTCAGATTTCTTATCACTAGAGGTGCTACCCTTTTCTAAATCCATACAAAGATATTCCTTACAATTTTTCGAAGCATCCTCATACATAGTATAACTAGAAATCAATCCATAATTTGTGCAATCATCCTCAAGATGTCCAAAATTTCCACATCTAAAACATTTCATAAGGACAAATCTATGTTTCTTTTCTTCTTCTTTTTTTGTTAGGAACAACATCTCATTTCCAACATCACTTGAAGAACTTTCACTATCACTACTAGAACACTTACTTGCCTTGTCTAGGTAGAAACTTTTCTTGTGTTTGTGAGAGTACCTATTTCCTTGATTGCTTTGCTCATATTTATTCTTCCTTTGATGCCTATGCCTTTCAAAATCCTTGCTCTTATAATCATGTTTATCTTCATCACTTTCATCCTTGGCAGCAGTATAGTTAGTAGCATAATGACCAAACTTTCCACAATTGAAACACTTGACATATTTCATACCTTTATGCTTTCTTGAGAACTTGGCATTCTTGCTATAATATGCCTCTTCACCACTAGAAGACTCATCACTATCTTGAAGCTCTTTACCCTTGGATTTATTGGTAGCCTTGAAAGATGCCTCCTTCTTAACATCAACCTTCACTTGAGTTCTCAAATAAAATGCTGCAAGTCTACTATGAAGCTCATCCTTTTTAAAATTATCCAAATCCTTAGCTTCCTCAATAGCAAAAATATTTTCACTAAATATATCTGGAAGAGACCTCAAAATATTATCACAAATATCATTTTCAGCAAGCTCAAGACCTAGTTCCTTCATAGAGTTAACAATCTCATCCATACGAAGCATATAGTCACTAATATTTTCTTCATCATTAATATTGAGTTGTTCAAACATACCTTTGAAGTGTCTGAACATCGCCTTTCGGACATTTGCATCACCTGTATGAACCACCTTCATCTGTTTCTACATTTCACTAGCTGTCTTGCAGTGAATCACCTTGGTAAGATTTGCCTTTTGTAAACCCTTTAGGATTGCATTCATTGCATTTGAATTGCTATGATGTAGGAGCCTCTCTTCCTTAGTAAAAGGACCATGCTCATGAATGGTATACTCATCCTCAATCACTTCCCAAACTTCATTTCCAAGAGCCATAAGATGAACCTTCATCCTAGCACTCCAAAGCCCAAAATATGCCGCATCAAGAATAGGTGCTGCATTACCATTTGTAGATTCCATTGTATTCTTTACAATATTTTCATTCAAGCTGTTAAAATTTCTGAAGGAACCCGCTATGATACCAATTGAAGAACACAAGCTTATACTGAGAGGGGGGGTGAACAATATATGACCTCTTTTTACTTTCTCTATTTAAATTCAACTTCACAAAGCAATGAACCAATAGCAATATCAAAGAAATGCATAAAGCAACACATAATGAGACACAAATTTTAACGTGGTTCACCCAACATGGGCTACATCCACAAAACTTTTCTCTAAAAATCTTTCTCAAAGTTCTTTGGGAATCCTTCCCAATTACAATGTTTATGAGCCTCAACCCAAAGGAGAAACCTTCCCCTACTCAAGTATTTATGAGCCTCTTCCCAAAGGAGAATCCTTCCTCTTCTCATGAATTTATGAGCCTCCTGCCCAAAGGAGAATCCTTCCCCTCAGCTCTAGAAATGATACTTCAAAAGATCACATGCCTCTTATTTTGATAGCATGTGGAACTCCTTTCCACAGAAGACCTCCTATTCTCAATGCTCAGCCTCAAGAGACCTCTGTCCTCACTGATCACCACCACAACAACTCATTAACCTATACTAAACACGATCGTACGGTCCAAAGACAAGTCTTCCTCACTCGTCCAATCTATCCCAAGCTCAACTCATAAAGCTTGAACAAATCAATCTCTACTGCACACAAGCATTCTAAAAGACTTGTCAAAATCTGTCCTCAGGTTCTTCTCAAAGAACCACTTCAACTCTGTTCTCAAGTCCTCTGCTAGGACCTATCCAAATTAGCTCACAAGTCCTCCCTAGAACTTGTCCAAATTAGCTCACAAGTCCTCACTAGAACCTGTCCAAATCAGCTCACAAGTCCTCACTAGAACCTATCCAAATTAGCTCACAAGTCTTCACTAGAACCTGTCCAAATCAGCTCACAAGTCCTCACTAGAACCTGTCCAATTCAGCTCACAAGTCCTCACTAGAACTTGTCCAAATCAGCACACAAGTCTTCACTAGAACCTGTCCAAATCAGCTCACAAGTTCATCAAGAAAAACTTGCTTACCATGAACCCACAAAGAGAATTGTTAGATACCCAATGTGATTCATCAACCTCATAGAAGCATAAATATAATTGTTACAGACTCAATATGTTCTATACTTAACTCCCAATCTCAATCTCAAATCTCATAGAAACATAAAGAGAATTGTTAGAGACTCAATATGTTCTATACTGAACTCCCAATCTCAATCTCAACTCAATCTCAATCTCAATCTCAAAAGAATAAGATAGATGTAGTATGCTTTTCTTAAGAACATGAAACACAACTCAACAATTGCAAACCATGCAATATCTCATATTACAATGATACTCATGTTCTTTCCACAACCAATATCTATTCTCAACCAATTAGGGCTTTAACAACAATGCTTATAGACAAGGTTTAACCAACATCATTCAACTCAACATTAACCTTGAAGCATTCAACCAATCACTACATGAAAAGGAAACTAGTAGACATCCTTTTCCCTCCAAAGATATTTGAACAAAATTGCCACCAACATAAATCACCAATGCAAAGAATAACTTGCTCAAATCAATCTCAATGGAGTAAGCCCAAATCATGTATCAAGTAAAGCATTAACTTGATAAAAACAATCTCTATGGAAGCAACTCAACCATCAATCTCAAAACAGCCAACTAAGGGTTTCACCAACTCAATGCAAGTAGCAAGACTTACTAACATAAATCCTAGTGCAAAAATGCTTCCTCTTCCTAACCAGAATTATGCATTCACCCAAAAAACTCATCAATGATTTTAATGCATAAACAATCTTCAATATCCAGAAAATGGGATTTACACCAACAAGGATACCTAGTAGACAATATTTTCACTCCAAACTCAATTTCAAAAAATACACCATCAACAATATACATGGAAGAAGTTGCCCATACCTTTGTTTGAGGAAGAAGAGAATAGTTCTTCAACCTGTTACCAAAACCACCCTTAACTTTGCCACCAAGTTAGGGTTAGATCATAAAAGTAACCACAAAAATATTTATTCCATAAAACACCTTATGACTCCAATCCTTAGAAGTCAACTACCAAAAAATATAAAGCATACAAACAATATATCCTTTTACACCTTATTTCTCCAAATTAATTAAACCATGCTCAAGGAATAATGGCTTCTAAGCAAATGTCACTCAACAATCAAGCCAAAAATCTCAACCGCACACTATCAACCTTATATCTCCAAAGAAGCATTTAACCTTAAAAATAATTTTAAATAAATCTGCCCAACCACTTCTTCTTTAACAAAATGCAGATTTTATTTTAAAAACCTTACCAAAAAAAAATTCTTTCGAAAATCGCGGCTCAATAGTGCCTCTAAAAAAATCGGAGCATAAAGACTCTTCTAACACTCCACTACAGGAGTCGAACGCTTGACCTCCCTTCAAGCACCTTCGCAGAACAGTCATTGCCACTAGGCCAACGATGCTAGCTTGAAGGCTAGCAAGAGTCTCCTTCTCCTTAACCCTTTGGCGGCGGATAAACATGGCAAAAAAATGATAGCCGTAGCTTTTACTTCCCAAATTTTGTGCAATTCAAATTTCTTTCACCCCATTGCTTTGGACTATAGGTTATGGCTTATATAGCCAAACTTCCATGCTATGAACAACGTCGGCAGGAAGATAATTTGAACTTTTCGAATTAATATTATTTTGGCGCCTTCGAAACAACTTTAGGGTTTATGAAACCCTTTTGATTATTTTAAAAATAATCAAAGGTTTTTTAGACCTTAGACCTTAGGTGGAGAACCCATTAAATTATTAAAATAATTTAATCACTAAATCAAATAAATAATTAATTAAAAAACCTTAAAAAAGTTTTATTAATTAAGTTATTTAATTAATAAGTGTCTCCAGCCTTTGCATTAAGTCGAGAGTGGTTTTGAGAAAAACCCTTAATGCATCCACCTAGTTTTAATAAAAACCCTTAAACCTCGCCATGGTTTTGATAAAAACCTTTTCATCTGCCACATGGAATCTCTCCGAAATCTTCTAGAAAATATTCTTTGGAATCTTCAACCTTTGAAGCCAATAAATCCTCTTGACATTAATGCCAGTTCCTTTTGACATCAATGACAACTCATAGACAAGAAGCTAGGATCTCAAACCCAAAATTGCCAATAGTTAATACCTATATCTATTTCTTTGATAGTTTTGCAATGAAAGATAATTTTTATATCTTTGTATAAAAATTTATTACAAAAAATAAATAGAATCGCTAGGTAAAACAAATAAAACAATTTTAAGACCCTAAAATAGAAATAAATTAAGTTAAAAAAATATAAAACCTGGTTTTTAGGTCAAGGTAGAGGCACCACATAAAAGTGACACATAAGTGCCACATAGAAGCATCAAGAAAAAGGTAAAGTGAAAGTACAATAGGCAAAAAATGTACATTGATTTTTCTCCTTTATGTTGCTTTTGACTATACCTACAAAAATCAAGAACCTGCAAATAACAATTAGGAAAAATTGACGATCTGTGCAAAGGAGTTTATCTAATTTAAGTAGGTAACAATGAAATTTCTTGCTTGAAAAAATTAAACCCCTATTCTTTAGACAAAAATATTGAAATGCTAATCATAAAATGGATATATAATACTTGAAAATAAAAATATCCAAGGATTGAAAATGTAAATTATAATGAAGAGGTGAAATGATAAATTCTAAATGCTTAAATAAAAAGGATGGAAATAACAACCCATACCCATGGGTTGCCAATTTTCCTATGAATAATTTGCTTCAATGCTAGTGGATGCTTGTCAAATTCTTGATTTTCTAGATATTCTACTTGCAAGAGAACAAGATCATGGAAGTCTTTAAGCTGAAAAATCATTCCAACAACATCTTGAAAGGGTACACACTAAGGAGATTCTAGCAGTGTTTGGAAAAAGCCACCCCAACACCATCGGTCCCCAAGCATATCCCACTTGATCATCCTTGATATCTAATACTACATACCCCATCCTTAGTGTATCACCCTCCTGCTCATATCTCAAACTAGGATACTTGATACGAATACATAAAGAATTGTACTCTCCATCCATCCAAATGGACTCCTTTAAATGCAACATTTATGTCAATGTCTAATTCGACTACTAAAAAATCCTCCTATGCTATCAATATCTATAATCAATGCCTCTAATCTCATTCAATTTGGACTATTTTTCCCCTAGTTAGTATTTAGAGGATCCTCTACATGTCCTCCAAAGTTTTTATCATCTCTCCTATAGTAAGATAAAAGGTACTCATCTTAGAGTAGCAGTGCTCTACTAATGTCATTAATATAGCCTAATCAAACTCTACCTTCAACATGTAGGCTATATGGTATAGCCCCACTTCCACCAATATATCATAGTATACCACATATAACAAACACTATATGGTATCCCGTGTGCATGACCACCTATATTAATACTCTACGACCATTTACTAATCCTACATAAACCAAATAACAAAAATATCAGTCATTTTTAACTAAAAATAGTCAACCTACATGCTACTAATGAAAGGATCGTACACCTAGATGTATTGTATGGATGTAGTAGCATTGTATAGATGCATAATATGGTTGCATAAAAAAGAGTTTCATATGGATGCACCGTATGAACATAATAGCATTGTATAATCATGATAGTGTTATACAATCCTAAAATTATTGTATAGATCTGCAAGCATCATACAATCACAATTGTTCCATACAAAATTGCTAAGACTTATCAGGGAAAAATATTAAATAAAAAAACATCCCATGGAATGTAATGCAGAAATAAATAATCAACTAAAATTTTAAGGTAGAAAAAATCTAAGTTATGGTGATCAAATTGCACCTGCCCAATAACTTGGTCATCCTTGTTATTCGATCATCACAAATATTATGCCAAATCTCTCTCCAAAATTTTTGTCTTTCTCTTCACTCCATTCTCTCCCTCTCTTTGCACAATGAAAATGAAACTCCATTTTATCCCTCCCATACATTTTGTACTTTTATTTTTAAACTTCTCTCTCTCTCTCTCTCAAACTTTTCCCTTCTTCTCAAATTTCCCTCCCTTTTACATTTTATACCCTTTATCTCAATATTTAACCCTTAGAACCCTATTTTTCAAAATTTGTGCATCACCAATTTTAGTATTTTATCATCAAATGAGTCTAGATCAAAGTTGTTTCAAGTTTTCTTAATCCAATTTGGAAATTTTCTCCAAAACATGAGGGAACATGCTAAGGCATAAATGCATTATAATTGAACCTTAACCAAAGTCATACACTTGACCTTAGAAAAATATGTACCCATTTTTTATTGTAAAATTGGGACATTCATGATGGTTTTTTATGAGTTTATTGTATAATAAATACATCAAATAAGGGGTAAATATAGATACATAGTTTTATATACCAACTAAACATCAATTGCATTGACAACTACCCATTTTTTCTAATCAGGTCAAATCATACCTTCTGTACCTAAAGTTATCATAGAAAAAAAACTATTTTAACCATTGATGATTATAAAATTACTTTAGGTCTTCACATAATTTTATAAAAGTAATAGCATTGGGAAGGGATCAAAAATATCTTTCCAAAAATTATAAGGATACCTATATTTTATTTAGAACTGATACCTAGAATACCCAAATATGATAGTGTCATTATCTTAAAAAACTATCACACAAAATTCTATAAAGCCCTTTTGTCACTAATGATAGCACCATATAATATTCTATATAATTCTTTCATACCAACATGGTGCTTCTATATTTTCATTGTCAAAACAAAATTCTAATTGTCAGTCATTGCTAGTTACCTTTGCATCTCATCTTGCAAATGGTTCAATCAGAATTGAGATTATTGAGCTACAAATAATTTCTTTTGGTTAGTAGTTGCATGTCACTATGATCCTCTTATTTCCCCAGTCAAGTTATTCTAACTTCCAATAAAATTTGTTAAGTCCTTAATCATTCCATGCAACTACCAAATCACCTCTTGTAATATTTCAAAGCTTTCTTCTATTGCTTAACTATAGATCAATTTTGATGCTAAATCTAATTTGCTTTTATTTTTTCTAAGAAATTTTTTTATTCCAATTTTATGATATTTTCTCTTTCTTTCCTAATTATGTTTTCCATATAATTATCCATAGAGTTACTGGAAATAGACATCCTTTTGACTCCCTAGTTTTGATTAGTAATTATTTCAAGTTTTTAAATTTTCAAAAACCTTTGAAGTGGAAATCCTAATGAATCCCTAATTAAAAAGAACTATAAAACTAAAAATTTTGCAAATTTAAAAAATCCTAAATTTAAAGTAGAATTCCTTATCTCTCCATACTTAAATTATTTGCAAATATTCTATGGCTTTAAAATTTAAAAAACAATAAAACAATAAATATTTCATGTATTAATTAGCCCTTTGAAAACAAAACTTCAATTTAAATATAATAAATTCTACTAATCACTCCAAAAAGCAATGAAGGTATTAATTTTCCTATTAAAATTCTTATCTCTCCATTAAACTTAATTAACCTTAGAAAAAATTAATAACTAAAAATATACACTCCTTATTTCTCCTTCTAACCTTAGAAAAATTTAATAATATTTAGAAATACTAATTTACCTCCCTAATGGTGCGTTGCTTACAAAATAACTTTTGGTGTTGCATTACACTATGCTTCCTTGGTCTTTGAGCATGTGAAGAGAGGATAATTACTTGGTTACAATCATGTGAGGTCTTGTTGTGATTCCTTGCATGGATTACTATTTGAAACTCTCTCCAAAATGTTTCAAACTTTTCTTGTTCACTTCCTTCATGTTACGTGGAAGAATACATACATAGTGGTTTGGTGCTTGAGATAACTTCAAATATTCCAAAGTTTATGGAAAAGTAACACTTCACTACCTTTATACGACCTGGTGTATGTGCATATAAAAATGCTTTCACTTCCTTTTCTTTGGTGCTTGACATTATACTTGCATGGATCTTCTCTTTCGCTACATATGATGCAAATGATTCACCTTGTCTTGGTTTGATGCTTGTTCTCCCTATGGAATTTGCGATGCTCTATGATGTTGGTGCTTATCTATAGCACTACGTTGGTGCTTATACTTCTCAACAATGTTATTTTTAGAATATATTACATTAGGTATATTCTAGTGTACCATCTTGGGTACATCCCTATATTAGGAGAGTGTCTTAGATTAGGGTGTGAGTATTTACTTTATACAATGTAATAAATGCATAAGTATTATTAGAATGTGCAATGATGTAAATGTGCATGTTGTCCACATGCACATCATTCTATAGGAATATAGTAAATTATAGGAAGATGGAAGACCAAGAGTCATAATCCATTATATATTGTCCTTTGTAGTAGAGAGAGAGAGAGGAGGAGAGATTCCAAGAGCACATTAAAGTATAGTAGTGCTGAAGTTAGATACAATGTCGAGCATGAAAGAATAATGAAATATTTGAGATCTCCACATTTTGTATGAAGATCCTATATTTTTAGCTTTCATTAATGGTAGTTTTATGAGTTTTTATAGAAGTTTTGTATGATTTTTACATGCTTATTATATTGCCATTATCATATATTTAATATTACATGCTCATTTTATACCTTTTGGTTGTATTTCATTAAATATATAGCATAAAAAGCTAACAATGGTATGATAGCACAAGGTATATTGATAGGAAATGGAGAGAACCATAAGAATATTTGTAGGAGATAGGGATATTTCATTTTTAGCATTTTTAGAATTTCTATTTAGCTAGAGTCTTTCCACAACGTTGCAAGAAAATTTGTGAAGAATATGACTCAACATAGATTCGTTTTCCACTAGATTGAAGGATAACTAGTGATGTTTATTAATTTATAGAGATCTAGAGAGGTGCATGGATTTTATTACTACTATCTAAGTTTTTTTCTATAGAAAATTAGTTCTCAAAAGTTAAGAAGCTTCCTACAAAAAATAGATAAGAATTTTATCTTTGATTGCCTAAAAGTCTATGCGCTTTCCTCGTGTAGGGATTAGTTCTTTGTTGTAAAAAAATAGATATTTAATATTTAGGAAAATGTTGGTCACGAATCCGCCTAGTCATATAAAATGCACCCTAAACCTGACCAAAATTGAAAGACCAAGAGAAAGAGAAGTCTCTCGGGCCAATCTCCAGAAAGGGCTGGCTCCCAAACTAATCTAAACTTGTTTGAATATAAGAGTGCGGGAAAGAAATGGAAAATGCAAAAAGAAAGGGAAATAACAAAAAGAGATGTAAATGTAGCCAAATACGGTAGTCAATAGGGAGAACAACCTTAGATAGCAAATAATATTAGACTAAATCCTAAAGATAAGCAGCAACAAATTCTTAGGATGCACATACAGAAATTGGATCAAGCATTAGCCATAAGTTCGCCTTCAATTATACTTCAAACATTCAAATGAAAATACAGCCAAATTTAAAATAGCATAATTCAACTTATATTTTAACACTGGACTAAACTGAAGTGAATCATACAGAAAGCATCACATGGATCACCAACTCAAAAGACACTAAGAATAGAGCAAAATGCATCTAGGATTTTTGCTTCAATTTTTACAAAAAGGTCCTCCTCCTTTTGCTTGAGATATACATTGGTATTTATATAGGCCTTCCCTCTTCCTTTCACATCACAAAATTTAAAACATAAAATATATTTTTAAGAGGAGATCCGCAAAATGTGCACTTGAAAAGAGAAACAATCCCCCTTAATCTGCCTCGGAGAAATCACACTCCCTATTTTTATGGATCAAAAATTAAAATAAAACAAGAAAAAGGGACCATATTTCTTCATTAAATGGCTATTCTCAGAGTATGCTTGAAGTTGTTAGGATATCATGAACAAGAGATTTTAATACTGGAGGCATCTTTAATTTTGGTGGCGTCGAAAACTGCCTCATGTTCTTCCATCTTGCGCACATAGGTAAACAAAAACATTTAATCTTGAAGCCTCTTTGACCATGATATGAAAATCAGTTGGAGAGATTTTAAAACATTACTTTGTTTGATACTTATCTTCTCCTCACATTCTCCTATGCAGTTTTGAAGGAAAATGTGGACATAACATTATCGGGCCTTTGTTTCTGCTTCTGTCGCGAAAATGTGACATGTCACGAAAATGCGACATGTCGCAAAATCGCGACACTTTCAACTTACTACTTTCTCCTGTTGCCACCAGTCGTTAAAATGTGACATGTCGTGATATCGTGACATATTCTCTTCATTTATATTTCTCTTTTTGCACTTCCACGAAAACGCGACAAGTCATGAAAACGTGACAATCTACCTTCATTTTGTTTTGTCCCCATGACATGTCATGAAATCGTGACATTCTCCTTTGTTTGGATTTTTCGCTACTTCTTGTCACAAAAATGTAACATGTCATGAAATTGTGACATCTTTCTCTTGGCGCTGTCTTGTTCGCTTTATACCCGCGAAAACGAGACAAGTCATGAAATCACGACAATTTTTACTTACTTGGCCCTTCCGTCATTATTTTTGTGAAAACACACCATGTCACGAAATCGTGACATCCTTTACTTAGCACTATATTTCCCACTTTTTCATTGCAAAAATGCGAAATGTTGTGATATCGCGACAATTTCCTTCTGCCTTGTACTTTTCAGCTTTCGTTCTGCGAAAACGTGACAAGTCACGAAAATGCGACATGTCACGATATCGCGATATTTTCTCCGTTTTGTTCTTTCGTCTTCAACAAGTCACGAAATTGTGACATGTTTCTATCTTCTTGTACTTTGTTGCTTTTTGGCTACGAAAATTTGACGTCACAAAATCGCGTCATTTTGTACTATCTGGATGCTTCTGCACTTTCCCCTCGCAAAAACGTGACATGTCATGAAATCAAGACATTTTTTTGTGCTTTGCCCTTCCACCCCAACATGTCACAAAATCGTGACAATTTTCTATCTTCTCCTTTGTTGCCACTTCCCTGTCGCGATATCACAACAAGTTTCACTTGCCTGGCTTCATTTCCAAACATGTCATGAAATCGTGACATCTTTCTGCATTTTGTTCCCTTTAGATGTCTCCCTAAGAAAATGCGACATGTCACAAAATCGTGACAATTTTCCTTAGCACTCCTCTTTGCTACTTTATATCATGATATCGTGACATTTTCCCTTCACTTTGCTTTGTTGCCACTATAGGTCACAAAAATGTGACATGTCACGATATCGCGACAACTTTCACTTTACTGCTCCCTCACCGCAACAAGTCACAAAAATGCAACATGTCACAATGTCGCGACACTTTTCACTTTTTTGTTTCCTTTGCTGCTCCCAGTGCAAAAATCCAACATGTCACGATATCATGACGATTTTACTTCCTTGCTCCCTTCCTCGCTTTCCAGTGCACGAAACTACGATAGGTAGCGATAATGCGACATGTCGCGATATTGCGACAACTTTTGTGCTTAGCTCTTTTCTACATTGGACATCGCAAAAATACATGTCACGATATCGTGACACTTTTACCCCCTTGCTTCCTTTTGCTGCTTTTAACCATGAAATTGTGACATGTCACGATATCGTGATACTTTTACCTTTTCACTTACAAACATAGGAGTGAGTATCTCTACACTCTGTGCATTTTTTTGCATGAACAACAACAAAAACAAAAAAAATAAATGTGGAAAAAATGCCAACATTCTTGGTGGCTCTCGGGGTATACAGTTCTACTGTATGCACGAACCTCATGCCTTTATCCATTGGGCAATAGAGTCAAGAAGTTGGAGGAGCAGAAGAAGTGAGTGTTGGTTGATGTTGGACGTCTCTACGAGCTGCTGCAATAAGCTCTTGTTGGCGCTCGACATTCAAAAATAGGACCTTCAGCAAAAATTTATAGAATAGCAGAACTTCCCTTATTCCTTGAACTACTGCATTTTGCCTAGCTCAGTTGAGCTGGGTAAGTGCTAAAAATAAACACACACAAACTAAATAGAAAATTGTACCTAAGCTCCTAAGCAACACTTAGTGCCCTCGACACTTTATTTACTAGCCAGGCTATTTACAATATTTACACAAAGTTTACGACATGATTGGCATGCCACCACCACAAACCTAGCTTCGGTTGTCTATCCGATGAACCTGTAGTGTCTGAACCAGATCTGATCATACTTGAGTTTGTCCTTGAAGTTCGGATGACCTCTCGAAGTTCTCCATGTTGCGAACAGGGTGCAACATGGCAAGTTATCATGCATGACAGTATCCATACAGTTGACGAATAATGTAGCAAAGAGATTTGTCACATGGAGGAATCCTTTGGGTACCGGTTGCAGTAATGGCCAAAGCCAATACCACCATTTTGAAGAGTTCACCAACTATGGACCGAGTACATGCTCCTCCAACCCCTTGATGCAATAACAAGATTTTTTTGATGATAGGTCTTTTTCCAAGATCTCCTTAGGCTCAGCCTCTTGGTGAGGCCTGCTTATTGGGTTCTGGTTGAACACTTGCGTGTTATGCCATAGGCCACAAAAAGGGTGCAAAACTGTGCCCTCTTTGCTCTCAGGTTCTACCACTTGAGCATGTCCCCCTTATTTGCCCATCTCATAATGAATATTGCAAGAAACCATATTATCTATTATTGGGACAAAGCTTGCATATTCACATTGTTGGACTTGGATGAAATCTGCCTCTTGAGCTCCACATGGTTGCATCTCAGGTCTCTGCTCAGTATGAGGAATCTTCCATGGTGAATACTACGTAGGGTAGATAGGAGCGACGACTGCCAGATAAGGTGATGGGGTTTATCCCCACTGCCACTTTCCTGACAGGAGCAAAAGTTGTTTCGCTCGCACTGCTTCCTTGAATATTTGAGGGAACCTTTGTTCACCTGATTGCAGCAAGAGGAGGCTTATGTCCGGGTGGAAAGCTCAAACATAGAAGAGGTGGGCTTGGGTGGGTGTCGGTTGGATCTCCCTTGGAATTCTCTTCCAACTTCTGCAGAATCGGACATTGAAGTTTGTGATGCTCTCCAGAGGTGTTCTCGTGATGTGCTTTAAAAGATGAAAGGGATCCTGAGAACCATCAAAGGGATCCTGAGAGCCATCGAATGTTTTGACTAGTGCTCCCGCTAAGTCATCCCATGAGCAGATGCTTTTATGCTCGAGAAGTCTATACAACTGCAACACCCTTCCTTCCAAAGACAGAACCAAAAGTCTGATCATGACATCTTCATGGATTATGTCATGGAGGATTGCCAAAGCAACAACATCTTCAAGGTGCTCTAGGACCATTCCCTTAGTGCCATTGTATTTCATCAATGTCTTCAAGGCACTTTTGGGAATTTCATGGTAACTTTGAAGATTCAGAGGGTCAAAATTATCCCAGCTAGCATAGCTTACACTTTCCATTATAGCAGCGGTCTGCGGAGATCACGGTTATCACCACTAAGTCAGAGTCTCCAGGTGAACATTCTTTTCTCTGCTTGTGAGGTCAAGGCTGCTCACCAAACCTTGATTCCTTCGGGGTGTCTTCTTTTAGCTTTAAAATGGATCTACGATTAATAAATTTGGATCTTCAGCTCAATAGAGTTGTCAGGTGATTTTTCTAGATGAAGACAAGCTAGAGATTCACCAAACTTAGGCTTCCTTAAAATATGGAGACTTTTCGTCCCACAGGACGTGCCAAAAACTATTGGCATAGGTGTGTTTGTGGTAATACCCCAAGGTCTTACTGCAAAATTAATAAATAATTTAATATAAATGTAATCGCAGGCCACTCAAAGGGGGCTCCCTTGTAATCGCTTTGCCACTATAGGGGGCTCCCTCATTGGAATCTATGATTCTTATTCTTATTATTCATGGATGATTTGATATGGATGGCCAAACTAATATATATATCTACCCTAAAGCTACGTTGGTGAAGAGACATGATGGTTCATGTATGAAGAGATGTGATGGTTCACGTTATGAAGGGTTGTGATGGTTCACTTTATAAGTTAATAATATAATAATTAAATGATTAATAATACTAACTAATACTAACTAATAATGTTAGGATTGAGGATCCTAACATGCCACCCTCTTTAAAAAGAGCTTTGTCCTCAAAGCTCAAAGTGAGAAGCTTTGTCCTTTGTTTTCTAATAAGGATTTGTGTAAGTTCATGGACTCTTTTAATGGCATCCTTTCGTAGGTAGGGATATCAAGAAGGATGAAGCATTAGCGGGGGGTTTCCAAGAACAATAGTAGAATCTTCCTTAGGAAAATCATGAATATGATGGGAGGGCAACCCTTGGGGTTCCTCAAATACTTTAGAATCATGCATCAAAAGTGATCGTAATGATTTCATATCCTTTTTTGGTTCCTTGGTAGAGTCGATGGAGAAGGAGTGTGTAGTCACTCTCCATTGGTTCTGAATAGGTTTGGTCATATGGCAAGAACTCACTATTGGTGAGGAAGGTATGTGTAGGTCTTGTAGAGTGCATGTTTGGCTAGCATTGATAACTTTGGGTATGTCTACCTCATCCTTTTTTGGTACATCAATCACTTCTTGCACATCGACCTCATTGTCTTCATTGCGGTGAGTAGGTGCACTGGTCGCTTTGGATACAACTACCTCATATGCTTGCTCTATGGAGAGACATGGATAAAATTCCTTCAATAAATACAATGTTAGTGTAGCACATTTATGGTGGGGTCCAAATTTTTCATCACAATTATCATAGAGTCCTTTTGCTCGTCGTTCCTTCATCTCCTCAAAGCTAAGATGTTTAATTTGTAAAGTTCGATTAGATTTGGGGGTTGTGTAAGTGCTTTGTGCCCTTCCATTATGCATAGGTTTGGGAGAGATGTAAGTGGTCGATGATTTTTCCATAAGTGGTTTCCCTAATCGTTGTTGTGCATTGATTTTATCTTTAGCTAATTTTGCCAATCCATAGTTCTGCATCATGGTATAGGGATTGAATCTTGTCACCTCCATTCTAATTTCCTCTTTTAATCCCCTAATGAAGCCATTTATGAGAATTGATTCATCCAATATTGTGTTGTGTTTGGTGATATCCTCAAATCGAGTTTGATACTCATGCATAGAAGTGATTTGATGAATAACTTTGAGCAATTCCCACATGACTGGGTCCCACATGGCTTTGATACCAAATGGTAAGACCCAAAGGTCTTACTACAAAATTAATAAATAATTTAATATAAATGTAATTGTAGGCCACTCAAAGGGGTCTCCCTTGTAATCGCTTTGCCACTATAGGGGTCTCCCTCCTTGGAATCTATGATTCTTATTCTTATTATTCATGGATGATTTGATATGGATGGCCAACCTAATATATATATCTACCCTAAAGCTACGTTGGTGAAGAGACATCATGGTTCACGTATAAAGAGACGTGATGGTTCACGTTATGAAGGGTTGTGATGGTTCACTTTATAATTTAATAATATAATAATTAAATGATTAATAATACTAACCAATACTAACTAATAATGTTAGGATTGAGGATCCTAATAGTTTATCAACTTTGGAATAATACTTGTCCCATCGATTATGGATCTTACTGAGATAGAAACTGTCTGTCCCACCGTGCGTGCCAAAAACTATTGGCACGAATCCACATAGTCATATAAAATGCACCCTAGGCCTGACCAACATTGGAAGGCCGAGAGAAAGAGAAGTCTTTCGGTCCAATCTCCAGAGAGGGCTGGCTCCCAAACTAATCTAAACTTGTTTGAAGATAAGAGTGCGGGAAAGAAATGGAAAATGCAAAAAGAAAGGGAAATAATAGAAAGAGATGTAAATGTGGCCGAAGCCAGTAGTCAATAGGGAGAACAACCTTAGATAGCAAATAATCTCAGACTAAATCTCGAAGATAAGCAGCAACAAATTCTTAGGATGCACATACAGAAATTGGATCAAACATTAACCATAAGTTCGCCTTCAATTATACTTTAAACGTTCAAATGAAAATATAAAAAAATTTAGAACAATAGAATTCAAATTATATTTTAACACTGGACTAAACAGAAGTGAAACATACAGAAAGCATCACAACCGTTTGGATCACCAACTCAAAAGACACTAAAAATAGAGCAAAATGCATCTAGGATTTCTGCTTCAGTTTTTGCAAAAAGGTCCTCCTCATTTTGCTTGAGATATACATTGGTATTTATAGAGGCCTTCCATATCCCTTTCGCATCACAATATTTAAAACATAAAACAGATTTTGAAGAGGATATCCACAAAATGTGCACTTGAAAAGAGAAACAATCCCCCTTAATCTGCCTCAGAGAAATCACACTCCCTGTTTTTATGGATCAAAACTAAAAATCAAACAAAAACAAGGGACCATATTTCTTCATTAAATGGTTGTTCTCGGAGCATGCTTGAAGTTTTTAGGAGATCACAAATAAGAGCTTTTAATACTGGAGGCATATTTAATTTTGGTGGCTTCGAAAACTGCCTCATGTTCTTCCATCTTGTGGACATAGGTAAACAACAACATTTAATCTTGGAGCCTCTTTGACAACGATCTCAAAATCATTTGGAGAGATTTTAAAACATTACTTTTTTTGATCCTTATCTTCTCCTCATGTTATCCTATGCAGTTTTGAAGGAAAATGTGAACAAAAATTTATCGGGCCTTTGTTTCTACTTCTGTCGTGAAAATGTGACATGTCGCAAAAATACATGTCATGAAAACGTGAAACTTTCAACTTACTACTTTCTCCTATTGCCACCAATCACAAAAATGTGACATGTCACGATATCATGACATATTCTCTTCATTTAGATTTCTCTTTTTGCGCTTTTGTGAAAATGCGATAAGTCGCTAAATCGCGACAATCTGCCTTCATTTTGTTTTGTCCCCATGACATGTCGTGAAATCGTGACATTCTCCTCTGTTTGGATTTTTTGTTGCTCCTTGTCACGAAAATGTAACATGTCATGAAATCGCGACATCTTTCTCTCGGTGCTGTCTTGTCTGCTTTATACTCGTGAAAATGTGACAAGTCATGAAATTGTGACAATTTTTACTCACTTGGCCCTTCATTATTTCCATGAAAACGTAGCATGTCACGAAATCGCGACATCCTATACTTAGCACTGTATTTCTTGCTTTTTCACTATGAAAATGTGACATGTCATGATATCGCAATGATTTCCTTCTGCCTTGTACTTTTTAGCTTTCATTTCACGAAAACGTTTCAAGTTGTGAAAATGCGACATGTCACGATATCATGACATTTTCTCTGTTTTGTTCTTTCGTCTTCAACAAGTCATGAAATCACGACATGTTTCTATCTTCTTGTACTTTGCTACTTTTTGGCCATGAAAATTTGACATGTCATGAAATCACGTCATTTTGTACTATCTGGATGCTTTCGCACTTTCTCCTCATGAAAATGTGACATGTCACAAAATTGCAACATTTTTCTGCGCTTTGCCCTTCCGCCCCAACATGTCATGAAATCGTGACAATTTTTTCTCTTCTCCTTCATTGTCGCTTCCCTGTCACGATATCGTGACAAGTTCCTCTTGCCTGGATTTTTTTCCAAACATGTCACAAAATCACATTTTTCTGCGTTTCGTTCCCTTCAGCTGTCTCCCTGCAAAAACGCAACATGTCATAAAATCATGATAATTTTCCTTAGTGCTCATCTTTGCTACTTTATGTCACGATATCATGACATTTTTCCTTCACTTTTATTTGTTGCCACTCCAGGTCACGAAAATGTGACATGTCGTGATATCGCGACAACTTTCACTTTACTGCTCCCTCACTACAACAAGTTGCAAAATTGCGACATGTCGTGATGTAACAACACTTTGCACTTTTCTATTTCCTTTGCTTCTCCCAGCATGAAAATACAACATGTCATGATATTGCGATGATTTTACTTCCTTGATCCCTTCCTTGCTTTCCAACGTGAAACTGTGACAGGTAGCGATAATGTGACATGTCGCGATATCGTGACAACTTTTGTACTTAGATCTTTTCTGCATCAGATGCCGCAAAAATATATATCGTAATATCTTGACAATTTTACCCCCTTGCTTCCTTTTGCTGCTTTTAGCCATGAAATTGCGATATGTCGCGATATCGCGACACTTTTACCTTTTCACTTACAAACAGAGGAGTGAGTATCTCTACACTCTGTGCATTATTTTGCATGAACATCAACAAAAACAAAAAAATAAATGTGGCAAAAATGCCAATAGAAAACAAAGAAGAAAGTCTCCATAGAATATTTTATATTGAAGATTGATAATAAAATAAAGAGGCCAAAGGAGCCCTATTGAAGATTCAAGATTGAGAAGACTTAAGAAGAAGGTTCCCATAGAAGATTGAAGACTACTGATTAGAAATTGAAGAAAGCAAATCTAAAAGGAGGAGACCCATGAGAAAGGTCCCATTGAAGAAATTTCATATTTGGGAGATAGAATATTAAATATTGAAGATAAAGGAGGACTAGGAAAATTCTTATTGAAGGTTTGAGATGCTACAAAATTTGAAGACCCAAGAAAAGATATCTAAATAAAAGTTGGAATGATAAAGAAGAAGAAGGCTAGAGAAGCCTTATTGAAGATATTGAAGAACCGTCAACTTGAGAATATTTGAATAAAGATAAAGAAATAAGAAGAAATCAAGGAGAAGCTTTCGATAAGGAAGAATTTAGGATAATTATCACCATATGACAACAAAACCAAAAGAAAAAAGGATTTGACAAGAATTTTGCCAAATTTTGAAAAGAATTCTAGAAGACCTTGAGACATTTATATTCTTGAGAAGGAGGCCAAAAAATAGGCCAAGCTTGAATTCATAATTAGATAAGGAAATTGGAGGAGAAAGAAGATATAATAGGCCATAAAATTGAGAAGTTTGAAGACAACCATATAGAGTTTGAAGGTTGATTTACGAATGTGAAGAATGATATTTTTCATAGAAGTTGAAGAGTCACAGGACAACAAATTGGAGGTGGCATAAAGCTGTGTTTTTGGAGAAGAGAAGGGTAGATTTTGAAATTTCATTTAACAACAAATTAAAGGAGGAATTTGCAACAAAAGAAGGCAATGATTTGAAGGAAGTAATTGCTATTTTTGGACAAGAAGATAAAGGTAAAAAAATTAGTTCTTGGAGTAGTATTAATAGAAGATATTAATGTTGCATTTTGGAGAATTTTGGGATAATTTAGAAATATTTTTTGAAAAAGAAACAGATAAGAAATTGGATGTGTTAGAATTTGCATAATAAATGAGTTTTGGACAGTAATCTAAAGGATAATAATTCATAAAGTTAAATATTTTAGAAAGCAATATTAGGCAGTAAATAGGTGAACCAAATCACCAAGAAATCTAGCCACAAAAGGAGACTAAAGGTATCCAATATTTGTGATATAAAATTTCATTATTTGAAAATTCACATTAGCATTTTATTAAGTCTTTAAAATAACCTTATTTAAGTTTCTATAGTAGAAAAAGGAAAGATCTCAAGTTTATATCATCAAGGCTGGAGAAGATATCATTCCTAAGGGATTAAAACCTACAACAAATAAAGGAGAAGTTAGAAATAATATAAGGAAAGGAATCAAATCCTTACTATCTCTTGGAAAATTAAATAAGTTACATCAGAAAATAGAAGCATAATTCTATTTGAAAGGCATAGATTTTAGCACAAATTAGAATCTTGGAGTTACCAAAGAAGAAACCACCAAGCATACAGAGGAGGAGTCATCATGGAAGAGTAGCTAACAAGGATAAGCTACAATGGAAGAAAAACCACCATTATCAAGTATTGGCAAATAGAAGAGGTGCCACCATTTCAAGAAAGCTAGTGTAATAGTTTAAGAAGGATTGAAAGTATAGGGAGGAAAGAAATAGCTAGTGTCTCTCTATTGGTATGTACAATAGTTGGCAATATGTTATAGTAAATGAGCACAAAGTTCTATTGAAGATAAGCATCCAAAAGTAGTGCTATTTATGTAGCAAAATTTCAAGCAAGCAAACTACCAAACAAAGAGGTAAGAAAACCACCAATAGAAAAAAAATCAATCGAAGCCAAGTTGAGCAACCACCAAAAGAAGTGGAAGAACCACTAGATAAATTTAAAGGAGCCACCAACATAATCAAAGAATTTTATCTAGAGGGCCACCACCATTCAACCAAGAACATAGTTAATGAAGAGATTCACCACCAAAGGA